>WNGS01006636.1:14883375-14898969 GCA_020271785.1 Procambarus virginalis
TTCCTTCCCTGTCCTTCGTTCTATTATTTTACTTTTAGTTTTCATATATATATATATATATATATATATATATATATATATATATATATATATATATATATATATATATATATATATATATATATACTTATATATATATATATATATATATATATATATATATATATATATATATATATATATATATATACCGTTGTCACTTAGGTACGTTGAGTACGTACACGTACCGTTTAAATACGTGACTTTGGACACCACGCAGGAGACGCTAATTACAGAAATTTCTGATAATTACTCAATTCGAGCGTGTTTTTTTGCTTTTGTTTTTTTTGTTTTATTTCATTGTTGGAAAGTTTGAGAGTTATTCCTCCGGGCGGTGAGCGTGAAATACCGCTGGCGTAACTTATTTTTTGTTTGATTTTACAATCCCACACCATCTGGTGTTGCATGATTGGACAGGGGGGAGTGGGGGGGAAGGGATTGGATTGTCTCACACACGTGGTGGCCGGTGCTATCTGATCCTCCTCGAGCATAAAGAAACACATTCCCACTGCTGATTACTGGATAACATTACTTTTAATGGCGTCTCATCACACGATTCACACCCAAATATCTTTGGGAATCTAGCAGGTAAGAAAATGCAAGAGATGGCTCCAAGACGGGAATTTATTGTGCTCTACCAGCACAAAATCTCTGACGCAGGGGAGGTCGTTCATTTGACCAGCCGCGCGAGGTCGTCCCCTGTAACCAGCCGTTGGAGGTCGTCTCTCTAACGAGCCGCGGAAGGTCGTCCCTTAACCCCAGTGACGGGGCTCCATAACTTGTGATATAAAGCGCTTCATTCATAAATTTCTGGATATTTGACCTTCGTGCGAGACTTGCCTTTAGTGCGTGGTGGTTCTTGTATCTGATAACGCAGAAGACAAGAGCATACGCTCGCGCGTGAGCGCAGATACAGAAACTGGTTGACAGGGCCCCGAAATATGGGCGTATAGATACCATGGCGCACCTGACCAATTATATTTGTTCAGTGTTTGAGTTATACAGATTAATAATGCACAAGGGTGTTGTTTCTGTAGAAAACGGGAGAAGGACTTATGATTAGAGTTGAAAGGATGGTTTGTGGCTGGTCAGAGGCGGTTGGTAACTGTCCAGGAGTGGGAGTAATTGTCCAATAGTGGTAGTAACTGTCCTGAAGTGGCTGTAATTGTCCAAAAGTGGTGGCAACTATCCACAAAGTGCGGTGACTGTTCAGAGGTGGTGATAACTATCCAGAAACTTGAAGTAACAGAACAAAAGTGATCTTAATTGTTCAGGAAATATGTTAATGATGCTTACACCAATATATATATATAATATATTGGTGTAAGCAAATAAATCAACATATATGTGTGCGGATAATCCACAAAGAAATTGGAATATTATTTATATATATATATATATATATATATATATATATATATATATATATATATATATATATTATATATATATATATATATATATATATATATATATAATGTATATGCACGTCGTCATATTATGGATAAGAATCGGTTAATTGGTATAATCTCGTGCCCACAAGAGCTTCGTTGATCCAGAGAAACGCTTCTTGGTGGCTGGAGAGACATTAAATATGGGTTATATCGGTGGTATCTGTCTGCCGGAGTGAAAGCCTCCCCAATTATATATATTTAGCGCTTTGAATCAGCGACGTGTGGACTGCAAATACAGATTTAATGCAGTTTCATATATTAATTTTTTTGAGAAAGTGACCCTCTGGAGGGTGTTTTATATTCATTATCTCTCCATTGACGTGAATTTTTTGTGTGTTTTTTGGTTTTATGGATGGTGTATGTAGTTATTGGGGTGTATATGTGAGTTTATTGAACTATGTATATGGTTGCATTGACTCCGTGTCTGTTACTTGACGATAGTATGTGTGGTTTATGTTTGTAGGTTACATATATATATATATATATATATATATATATAATATATATATATATATATATATGTATATATATATATATATATATATATATATATATATATATATATATAATATATTGTTCTGATAACTCACATATATCGTCTCTAGCCTCCCTCACTACACCCAGCACCATACCACACTTTTCACCATCCACATATTCCACCCACCCACCCATTTGCCACACCACGCCCCCCTATATCCCCCACCTCATTCCACACCACACACCCTCCACACCTCACTCCACACCACATCTGACACCACACAACTCACCACATCCCACTAACAGCAGGTAACAGATATAAGCAGGAAAACAGGAAACTAACTCTGCATGTTTTAGCGTTACATTTTGTTATGTTCCAGAAACCTTGATAACGAGAAGACTTAAGCTTACGTTATAACATTTTCCCAAGCTTAAGTAATCCTGAAAGCTTTCTTGAAGTTTTCTTTTAGTTAATGCGGCCATTAGAGCGGCAATCAGTAGACCTAATTGAGCTAATATAACTAGTAAATCTATTATACTTAATAGAGCTAATACAAATAATAGAGCTTATGCAGCTGATGGAACTGATAGTTCTCACAGTTCCTTACTGAACTAATAGAATCAAACTAACAGAACTAATATATCTAATAGAGCTGATAGGACTAAATCTCTTCCCTCAGTTCGATAAATTATAGCATGACAAAAAGCCTTATTTTGTGTATTTCTTCCGGAGTTTAATGCCATTTATTACCATTATAATTATTTCGGACTTAAATGCCATTTAATATCACTATAATTAGAAGAAAAATATATGTTAGGGAGTCTCTCTTCTCCAATTCTTTGTGGTTTTTCCGCATAAGTTAGGGAATTGAATTTAGAGTAATTCTGAAAAATATTATAATTTTAAAAAACAAATTATATATTTTAATTCTGAAGTTAGGTTTGGTTAGGTTAGATTAAGGGTTTTGTCCCTGTGGGTTTTGTTCTAGGGTTTTTGTCCTCTCCATAGGAAAAAACCCTCTTAGGACAGCACCACATAGGACAAAACCCCCATAACTTGGTTTTGTCCTAATCTCTTGACCAATTAGGAGTAAGAGAGAGTACACAAACTTAGCAATAATGGTAAGTTATTAATATTGTCGTGCAGAACATCTGGTTGTAACGTTCAGGTCGTTAAAGTGTTCTCTGTTCATCATGATGGTGAACAGAACGTAAAGATGATCAACAGACACCTCAGCTTGGGGTTTAATCCTGTGTGGGTGACCTGTCCTACAGGGAACTTCTTCAGTTGCTGGGTGACTTGACCTGTCGTTAAAGTGTTCTCTGTTCATCATGATGGTGAACAGAACGTAAAGATGATCAACAGACACCTCAGCTTGGGGTTTAATCCTGTGTGGGTGACCTGACCTACAGAGAACTTCTTCAGTTGCTGGGTGACTTGACCTACAAGTAACATCTCCGGTTGGATGGTGAGACTTCCTGACTCGCCTGACCCCGCAGATGACCTCTTCGGTTAGTAAGTGGGTCTTCTCGACCCCACTTGACCCACATGAAGTGGGGTGGGGTCCGACCCCACAAGTGCCCAGCCACCGGGTTGCATAACCCCCCTACACTTATGCGCAATATAACAATGCATTGCAAAACAAATTGAGAAAGTTAAGTTCGTCTTGAGACAAGGAAGAAGAAAAGGCAGACGAAACCTTTACTTTATGAATGCTAGAAAGAAACACCAAACAAAGGAATTAGAAGTAAATTTAGATATCTTTTGACTCGTAGTTTGTGTGATTAGAAAAATGTTTTAGGTTATCTTAGGTTAGGTTATCTTAAGTTAGGATATCTTAAGGGCCTTCCTTGTATTAGTTCTGATCACAGAGACGAAGTGCCATGCACAGATACGTGAGACCTAGCATGTCTTAATTGGTTTCCAGATAACTATCCGTATGTCTAGTAGCTTGTATGGGTAACAGGTCCTCTAAGACGGAACACCGCCAACACAGACCGGGAAAGGAAGGAAACTATCATGGGGGGAAAGCGCCAAGCCATTACGACTATATAGCACTGGGAAGGAGTCAGGATACGGATTTGGGATGGGACGGGGGGAAGGGAATTATGCCCAACCACTTGGACGGTCGGGGATTGAACGCCGACCTGCATGAAGCGAGACCGTCGCTGTACCGTCCGACCCAAGTGGACCGGGTAATGCGTTCTTTACGACGTAGCACCTCCACCAATCCCGGTAACAAGGTGCGTGTAGTACTGCTGCCAGTCTTAGACGTAACATGTTTAACTGAGCCTGGACGTAAGAGCTTACACATCGCAGATAGAATACACATTGTGGTCTATGTGTAACCAGCCATATAGCCATAACTACCTTGCATAGCATTGTGTTATGCTATGCAAGGTAGAGCCCTTCATGGTGTTAGTCAGTATGAGAAGTGGAGCAACAGGAACCTCTCAGACAAGTGCCTATGAAGCAGAACAGAACCGCTCGGGCAAATTCCCGTAAACTGGAGCGAGTGACCACAAGATTAAATTACTTTCATAATCTTCTCCCATGAAGTACAAAATCATAGTAATTGACTGGTGGCTTATACACATAAAAGTTGTGGCCTTAGGATTCTGAGCTGCTGCTGTAGTGAGGCAGGAGTCTGGCAGGGTCTCTGAGGGAGGTCGTGGCCTCCTGTGCTACTACAGTAGTGAGGCAGGGGTCTGGCAGGGTCTCTGGGGGAGGTCGTGGCCTCCTGTGCTGCTACAGTAGTGAGGCAGGGGTCTGGCAGGGTCTCTGGGGGAGGTCGTGGCCTCCTGTACTACTACAGTAGTGAGGCAGGGGTCTGGTAGGGTCTCTGGAGGAGGTCGTGGCCTCCTGTGCTACTACAGTAGTGAGGCAGGGGTCTGGCAGGGTCTCTGGGGGAGGTCGTGGCCTCCTGTGCTGCTGCTGTAGTGAGGCAGGGGTCTGGCAGGGTCTCTGGGGGAGGTCGTGGCCTCCTGTGCTGCTGCTGTAGTGAGGCAGGGTCTGGCAGGGTCTCTGGGGGAGGTCGTGGCCTCCTGTGCTGCTGCTGTAGTGAGGCAGGGTCTGGTAGGGTCTCTGGGGGAGGTCGTGGCCTCCTGTGCTGCTGCAGTAGTGAGGCAGGGTCTGGTAGGGTCTCTGGGGGAGGTAGTCGCCTCCTGAGCTGCTGCAGTAGTGAGGCAGGGTCTGGCAGGGTCTCTGGGGGAGGTCGTGGCCTCCTGTGCTGCTACAGTAGTGAGGCAGGGGTCTGGCAGGGTCTCTGGGGTAGGTCGTGGCCTCCTGAGCTGCTACAGTAGTGAGGCAGGGGTCTGGCAGGGTCTCTGGGGGAGTTGTGGCCTCCTGTGCTACTACAGTAGTGAGGCAGGGGTCTGGTAGGGTCTCTGGGGAAGGTCGTGGCCTCCTGAGCTGCTGCAGTAGTGAGGCAGGGGTCTGGCAGGGTCTCTGGGGTAGGTCGTGGCCTCCTGAGCTGCTACAGTAGTGAGGCAGGGGTCTGGCAGGGTCTCTGGGGGAGGTTGTGGCCTCCTGTGCTACTACAGTAGTGAGGCAGGGGTCTGGTAGGGTCTCTGGGGGAGGTCGTGGCCTCCTGAGCTGCTGCAGTAGTGAGGCAGGGGTCTGGTAGGGTCTCTGGGGAAGGTCGTGGCCTCCTGAGCTGCTGCAGTAGTGAGGCAGGGGTCTGGCAGGGTCTCTGGGGTAGGTCGTGGCCTCCTGAGCTGCTACAGTAGTGAGGCAGGGGTCTGGCAGGGTCTCTGGGGTAGGTCGTGGCCTCCTGAGCTGCTACAGTAGTGAGGCAGGGGTCTGGCAGGGTCTCTGGGGGAGGTTGTGGCCTCCTGTGCTACTACAGTAGTGAGGCAGGGGTCTGGTAGGGTCTCTGGGGGAGGTCGTGGCCTCCTGAGCTGCTGCAGTAGTGAGGCAGGGGTCTGGCAGGGTCTCTGGGGGAGGTCGTGGCCTCCTGTACTACTACAGTAGTGAGGCAGGGGTCTTGCAGGGTCTCTGGGGGAGGTCGTGGCCTCCTGTGCTACTACAGTAGTGAGGCAGGGGTCTGGTAGGGTCTCTGGGGGAGGTCGTGGCCTCCTGTGCTACTACAGTAGTGAGGCAGGGGTCTGGCAGGGTCTCTGGAGGAGGTCGTCGCCTTCTCGGTCCGCCTGACACACTTGCACTCATGGTATCTTGATTATCACTGTTGTCTGATGCTATTACTCTCATTCTGTACTATTATTAGTCTCACTGTTGAGGGCGCTGGGATGCAATTGGTCTGGTGTGCTCAACTGATTGTGCCTACCAAGGTGTACTTAGTAGACTTGATCACCTAAGACAATTTAAGCCCCGCCCCGCAATCCTCCATCGACTGGTGGGTAGATTCCCGAGCCTACTGGGTTGATACTTGTAGGAGCTGCCTAGTATGGGCCAATAGGCCTTTTGTAATTTCTTGTATACTTATGTTTCTCTTATTCTTGAAAATGGAAGCGGCTCGCGAAAGTGACGTACTGTCTCCGTTTTCTGTTTTGGGTCCTCTGCTAGGTTAGGAGAGACCACTTTAAATTGACCGTTTTCTGTTTTGGGTTCTCTGCTAGGTTAGGAGAGACCACTTTAAATTGACAGTTTTCTGGACGTTGGGAAACCTTAGGAAAACGGGCTGGTTCTTCATACTCCTTTTCTGATACCTTTAAGTTGTAATTTAACTTGGATAAATTTTATATCAGTGGGTCACTACAGTTCTGTGGATCACACGGAGGCTCAGTGCACCACACGGAGACTCAGTGCACCACACGGAGACTCAGTGCACCACACGGAGACTCAGTGCACCACACAGAGACTCAGTGCACCACACAGAGGCTCAGTACACCACACGGAGACTCAGTGCACCACACGGAAACTCAGTGCACCACACAGACACTCAGTGCACCACACGGAGACTCAGTGCACCA
Organism: Procambarus virginalis; assembly: GCA_020271785.1. Taxonomy (NCBI): domain Eukaryota; kingdom Metazoa; phylum Arthropoda; class Malacostraca; order Decapoda; family Cambaridae; genus Procambarus; species Procambarus virginalis. The sequence continues at coordinate 14,890,278 of WNGS01006636.1, forward strand.
CACGGAGACTCAGTGCACCACACAGACACTCAGTACACTACACAGACACTCAGTGCACCACACAGACACTCAGTGCACCACACAGACACTCAGTGCACCACACAGACACTCAGTGCACCACACAGAGGCTCAGTGCACCACACAGAGGCTCAGTGCACCACACGGAGACTCAGTGCACCACACAGAGACTCAGTGCACCACACAGACACTCAGTGCACCACACAGACACTCAGTGCACCACACAGACACTCAGTGCACCACACAGACACTCAGTGCACCACACAGAGGCTCAGTGCACCACACGGAGACTCAGTGCACCACACACACTCAGTACACCACACAGACACTCAGTGCACCACACAGACACTCAGTGCACCACACAGACACTCAGTGCACCACACAGACACTCAGTGCACCACACAGAGGCTCAGTGCTCCACACGGAGACTCAGTGCACCACACAGACACTCAGTACACCACACAGACACTCAGTGCACCACACAGACACTCAGTGCACCACACAGACACTCAGTGCACCACACAGACACTCAGTGCACCACACAGAGGCTCAGTGCACCACACGGAGACTCAGTGCACCACACAGACACTCAGTACACCACACAGACACTCAGTGCACCACACAGACACTCAGTGCACCACACAGACACTCAGTGCACCACACAGACACTCAGTGCACCGCACAGAGGCTCAGTGCACCACACGGAGACTCAGTGCACCACACAGACACTCAGTACACCACACAGACACTCAGTGCACCACACAGAGACTCAGTGCACCACACAGACACTCAGTGCACCACACAGACACTCAGTGCACCACACAGACACTCAGTGCACCACACAGACACTCAGTGCACCACACAGACCCTCAGTGCACCACACAGACACTCAGTGCACCACACAGAGAGTCAGTGCACCACACAGAGACTCAGTGCACCACACAGAGACTCAGTACACCACACGGAGACTCAGTGCACCACACAGAGACTCAGTGCACCACACAAATGCATTAAGCTGTAATTGATGGTCCAGCTGGCTTTGAATGCATCAATTGAGAAACATGAAAATAAGGTAAGATTAACAGGAAAAAACCTAAGCCATTACGACCATACAGCATTTGTAAGGAATATGAGGACATGGATTTGGGATTGGATAGGATAGAGGGAGGGAATGGTGCCCAACCACTTGGATGGTCGGGGGATTAAATGTATAATTTAGTGTTGATACTTGGCCTGGTTTGTCTGATGTATATGCAAATCTACTATTGTAGCAAAGGCTAGTCTACTGACGCAAAGGTCTACTGCAAAGGTACCAGTCTGCTATTGTAGCTGTATTTGTAAATTACTTTGGTGTTGTTTGCCAGTATATCTCTGGTGATGATGGTCGACAGATGCAACGAATATAGAAAACTGGATATTAACGAGGCATTGTACATCAAACAAGCCAAACCAACTAACAACAGCCAACTATCAACAGCCAACTAACAACAGCCAACTAACAACAGCCAACTGACAACAGCCAACTATCAACAGCCAACTATCAGCAGCCAACTAACAACAGCCAACTAACAACAGCCAACTATCAAGAGCCAAATAACAAGAGCCAACAAACACCAAATTACACTCTGCCATCACCGAGAACACGTCAGAACACCCAACATACTGCCCCAGACATCATGGAAAGTTGGAAGATTGATAGGTTGCAATGGGGCCAATTAGCCCATAAGTGAGGTGTTTCACCTTCACCTCATCCCCGGCTATAAATATCCGACTACACACAAACCTGTAACTTACTTGCTATTCATGCCCGCACCGCCACTTGGGTGGTTTAATCTACATTAATCAGTCAAACCTGTAACCATTCGAGCACTGGGTTACCTTTCCTTGCGCTTGATTTCGGGGCTTAGCGTCCCCGCGGCCCGGTCCTCGATCAGGCCTCTGCATTTCATAATGTTAACAAGGGTTATTAACACGCATTTCTTAGCATCAGACCATAACACAATTATAAAATCCTTGCCTCTACAATGTCGTAAACACCATTTTCTGTCAAACACAAAATGCTAGAAAAGAATATTAACAATTATATATATATATATATATATATATATATATATATATATATATATATATATATATATATATATATATATATATAGGATTCCTATCTCCAACACAAACTATGTATCCCCTCATAGAGCTTAGTGTAGGTATGTTAATGCTAAGGTACATTTCAGGCCGTGGTGCATAACTCTGCGGGACTCGCACATACGATTTCAGTGACTTGATATTGGCGACCCGCTCTACCCCTTTCATCAGACTCGTTGGAATACCTGTTGTCTCCGTCCTGGAGACATCTATACTTGCATGAATATTTAAAAGTATGCGTACATGCTTATGGAATTGCGTACATTTAATGGTGATTGCAAGATAACAGCATAAGGTCAAAAAAGGTATTTTCTTGTGGGGTGTCGTGACGATATCACTACACCACACGAGCCTCGTGAGGGTGTAGCGAGGCCAACACTACACCACACATAGTTGTGGTCACTTTGTAGATCTTGTGGCTTGCGTCAGTACATACGTACGTACACTCAAAAACCAAAAAAGGCATATAAACACACATATACAAACCCACATATGCAAACACACATACAAACACACATACAAACACACATACACATAAAACACACACTCACACATACAAATACACATACACATAAAACACACACTCACACATACATACAAATACACATACACTCATATACAAATACAAATACACATATACAAACAGACATGAACACCCAAATATACAAACATTCCCATACAAACACACATTCACACATAAACAAACACACATACACTCACATATAAAACACACATAAACATCGAAGCAGAACTCTCCTTTTTTTGGTATTAGATACAAATGCCGATAATATTAGCTCTTCAAGATATTAACTCTTCAAGGCCTCTGAGTGATGGACTATGTACCACATTAGTAACACCCATTACCTTGAAATATTTACAATGGAAGACAAAAAAGTGACGATGGCTGCCCCGCGCGTGAGGGAAGGTGGGGAGGGAGTACCCTACTTGGCCTCACGATTTAGGCCACACATTTGACATGAACTACACCAGATGTGGTGTGCCACAGACCTGGGGTACACTAGACATGGTGTACCACATACTTGGTGTACATGATACATGGAGTACCAAGGACATGGAGTATACCAGATATTGGATCCGTTGCATAGTTTGCCTGAATTACCTAAATTTAGTTACCTAAATTCATGTATCAGGTTCGTTATGTCAGCAGGTTATTGCGTGAGGTAGTACAACACGAATAAGTCAAATTAGGTGATAACTGTTAATTAATAGAACATTAAAACCGTACCACAAGTGTTTAAGGATTAGGAACCTTTGCTGTTGAGATGGTGCTTCGTGCTGTAAGATTCCTTAATGTGCTGCTTGATCCTGGTGCGTGGGTCTTCATGGAGTCAGACTTCTCGTCCAAGATATAACCATTCGCATACTGGTTTAGTTACCATCTTCACATGTATTTTCTCAACTGCAAATTGAGAAAGACTGTCACGTCTCCCAGATGGATATTGCTGCACGAGAACTATTAATGAAACTTCATTGTATTTGTCATTTCATCATTTGTATGGGTGAAGGTTAGAGTGAATAGCACAGCTTCATGGATGAGGTGTAGTCGATCGAAGGGATGAACAGTACACAGTGAGGACCAGGCGCATTACCCCTGTGGTTCCCTCTCACTAGACTAACCTTCAGATTCGCCTCTATTTGGGATAATCCTTAAAGTTTCGTATGGAAGAGAGTCGCTTGTAAGTTCCAGAATAGAGCCTCAGATATCCGCTGATTGATGCTTCAATATTAATCACAGATACCATACCAAGTCTAAGGCAGCTGCAATGGCCAGTGCAACAACACAGCTGATCTTGAAATCATGTCGTAACCCGTGCCTCCTGAGAGGAGAAGTTCAGCAAGAGATCAGCAACATAACGACCTTGCTTGAAACCACATTACCGATCGGACAGTAACACAGGCTTCTGTATGATCGGACGGTTTGCAATTACTGCCATTTGTCGCGAGATTATTGCCTCAAGAATGTTTACAGTAAAATATAGCAGTGACACTGGTCTGAAGTTGGTTATTACTGAACTGCTCTCTCTCTCTCTCTCTCTCTCTCTCTCTCTCTCTCTCTCTCTCTCTCTCTCTCTCTCTCTCTCTCTCTCTCTCTCTCTCTCTCCGTGCGTCGGAGCGCATGGTAACTGCACCGGTGAAGGATGATGACATAACTACCATGATGGATGGTGACCTATAACTATCGTGATGGCTGATGACATAACTACTACCTCTGAAATTTCGGTTGACCGCAGCCAGGGCGTGTCCAGGCCACTTAATTACCTCCTTAAAACAAGCCCAGAAGTACATATATATACAATGAACGACTGTTATGCTTATATCTGTAACAAAAGCTAATTTGGTAAGCTAGAAACCGCAAATTGCGGTTGCAGTAATTAGTCCTTTCGTCAGTTAAACTTATATAGCCACTCTAAGCTAACCTTGTAGTCGTCAGTGATCACAGTTCGAGCCTATCTTTTACCATCTGAGTATAACTGAGGCGCTCACTAACTTCATTATATCTGCATTCTTTTGCTATTGCAGTTTGAGGGAGGAGTCAGAAACAATACTGACTACAGTCCCAGCATCTTGTCTCCCAGACCGGGATGAGAAGATGCTGGAAGATGTTATTATCCTTCTTATCTATGATAACGAAGTCTTTATCCTTGTTCCTTTACTGCTCCTGTTCAATGGCATTTTTATAATTCAATTATATTGATATATATCCCGAAAAAATTCTTTGGATTAAAGAATTAAAATAAAATAAGAGATTTGGATTAAAAAATTAAAACATTTCTAAAATAAAAATGCATTATTTCCAATGATAATTACTATTCAAAAGCAAAAATTGCAAAGGTAAGGAAAATTGCAATTCTGATTGAAATTACTTTGTTTTGAACCGCACATTATTGAATGTCCTCTCCTGGCTTCGCATTTTTCTACCAGTCATATTCTGAAGAGACAGTGCGGTAGTTGAATTTAGTTATTTAGAGGAATCTACAATATGCTGAGGCAACGGCAATTACAGTAGCAGCAGCATCAGAGAGAGCAGTAACAGCAGCAACAGCAGCAGTAACAGCAGCAACAGCAGCAGTACAGCCAGCAACAACAGTACAGCCAGCAATAGCAGTACAACCAGCAACAACAGCAGAACAGGCAGCAACAGCAGCAGTACAGCCAGCAACAGCAGCAGAACAGGCAGCAGTACAGGCAGCAACAGCAGCAGTACAGCCAGCAACAGCAGCAGTACAGGCAGCAATAGCAGTACAACCAGCAACAACAGCAGAACAGGCAGCAACAGCAGCAGTACAGCCAGCAACAGCAGCAGAACAGGCAGCAGTACAGCCAGCAACAGCAGCAGTACAGCCAGCAACAGTAACAACAGCCCAACACAGTAACAACGAGGTGGTACCGACAGCAGTACCCGTGCAAGTGAGGATACCGAGACACGTCGGTAAGCGGTCAGGCAAATACTTTGCGAGAGGCGAGACATTGGAGTATCGGTAATGATAATTACCGTCTCACTACATCAATCTTACGGCGAGTGAACGATTCTCCACAGCACCGCAGGTCGCGCTTGACGATTTTCTGCGTTGGTTATTTTTCAGTTTTTTTGTTTAATTCTGGCATGCGGGACACGTACTTGTTCCTCAGGTGGACGCCACGTGAAACGAGTCTTCCGTAACGGAGCGGAGTCCTCTTACAACGTTACTCCTGCCACGGGTCTTGATTGGGGAAGAAAAAATGGTGGCACAGTGGTTGTGTCGTCAGCTGGGGTCTTTGTCTCTGTAGTCTGAGCTATTCCTCGTATCTCTGGTTGTCTGTGGTACAGGGGCCCATATCTCTGGCTGTCTATGGTGGAGGGGCCTATATCCCTGGCTGTCTATGGTGCAGGGGCCCATATCTCTGACTGTCTATGGTGCAGGGGCCCATATCTCTGGCTGTCTATGGTGCAGGGGCCCATATCTCTGGCTGTCTATGGTGCAGGGGCCCATATCTCTGGCTGTCTATGGTGCAGGGGCCCATATCTCTGGCTGTCTATGGTGGAGGGGCCCATATCTCTGACTGTCTATGTTGGAGGGGCCCATATCTCTGGCTGTCTATAGTGCAGGGGCCCATATCTCTGACTGTCTATGGTGCAGGGGCCCATATCTCTGACTGTCTATGGTGCAGGGCCCATATCTCTGGCTGTCTATGGTGCAGGGGCCCATATCTCTGGCTGTCTATGGTGCAGGGGCCCATATCTCTGGCTGTCTATGGTGCAAGGGCCCATATCTCTGGCTGTCTATGGTGCAAGTGCCCATATCTCTGGCTGTCTATGGTGCAGGGGCCCATATCTCTGGCTGTCTATGGTGCAGGGACCCATATCTCTGGCTGTCTATGGTGCAAGGGCCCATATCTCTGGCTGTCTATGGTGCAAGGGCCCATATCTCTGGCTGTCTATGGTGCAGGGACCCATATCTCTGGCTGTCTATGGTGCAAGGGCCCATATCTCTGGCTGTCTATGGTGCAGGGACCCATATCTCTGGCTGTCTATGGTGCAAGGGACCCATATCTCTGGCTGTCTATGGTGCAGGGACCCATATCTCTGGCTGTCTATGGTGCAGGGGCCCATATCTCTGGCTGTCTATGGTGCAAGGGACCCATATCTCTGGCAGTCTATTGGGAGGCCTATCCAACTATGGCAATCTGAGGGTGAATAAATTCCTAATAGGATGGTTTTATTCACTCTAATGATCTGAAGGCCTCTGCGTTGTAAGTAATCTACCATTCCCTGTCAGGTCTCAAGTAATCGTCATCAGTAGTCGAAGAGCATCAGTGAAATCAAGTAGTCTCAAGGTACAAACAAGTACAGTCTTCTGTGGACCCTAAAGGCTACAGGTAGCCTAAGCTCGATCTAGTCAAGTAGTCAGATGATCCCAAAACGAGTCAGGTATAGTCTTAAGACCCAGACGAATCCGGTAGTCTAGGGCCCAGACGAGGTAGTCGGGTAGTCTTCGGGACCAAACAGGTCCGGCAGCAGCCCAAGGATGGACCACGTCTTCAGTAGTAGTCGTGTGGATCTTAGTCACTGTCTGAGGAAGGAAACTTTCACAGGATGAGTTTGCGCTTGAGATCATCAACCAACCTAACTACGATGATAAAATATGAAAAACTTTTCCTTTACTCTGATGAGAAATTCGATTTTTTTATATCATTTAATCATTTACAGCAAGAAATCTGAAAAAATAGATTTTTATGCTCATAATATTGTTTTAGTATATAGTTTATGAGTCTTCTTATCAGAAAATGAAACAGTAAAAGAAATGTTCTCACAGTAGTATATATATATATTATATATATATATAGATATATATATAATATATATATAACGAGATATATATATATACTAGATTCTCGATATTTCTTATGTTTTCTTCCGGAGCAGAAAGTTGAAAAAATTTACTCTCCAAAGACATCGTCTTCTCTAGCCGATTAACAAAGCACAAACAACAGAGCTCCAACAAGAATACATAATCACCACACACACAACGAGACAATCACCAGGGATATTTTGACGAGCAACACCGAAATAATTGATAGATACACTGACAATAGACGATTAGACATCAGTGAGGGCGCTGCATATCAACAAATCTGGACCAGCCATCAACAACCAGGTAATACACAGTAGTTGTTAAACGATTGGCGGGTCGTATTTCAGGTAAACTAGTGGGTAAGGCGTTTTGATGATGATGATTATATATATATATATATATATATATATCTATATATATATATATATTATATATATATATCTATATATATATATATATTTTTTTATTTTTTATTTTTTTGATTCACATTTTATATATATATAGATATATATATATATATATATATATATATTAGATATATAATTCTATAGTATATATATAATATATATAATATATATAATATATATATACTATATATTTATATATATATATATATATATATATATATATATATTGGTAGTAGTCTTTTTTTTTAAACATTTCGTTGAAAACGACAGAACGTTTAAGATATATGATTCTGGATCGAATCTTCTCGATATTTCCTTATGTTTTTCTTTCACTGAAGCAGGAAGTTGAAAAATTAACTCTCCAAAGTTCATTTTCACTTTTCATTGGGTCTGACGCCCAGTCATGCGTTTCTGTGAGATTGTTAGGTTGCTGCTCACATTCTCAAAGACAAATTCTACCGAATTTAGTATCGGGTTATATCCACTTATGCTGAGGTGGTTAGGAACATATGGATTAATGACATTACATAGGGTTGATAAGTATTGAACAATAACGTCTATTCGTTTATGATATTTAATTGCTTAATGTTTCTATTAGCTTGTATTATTTGGTGTTAAACTGGGGGTGTTAACTTGTCGATTGTAACGTCGGCGGTTGTGATTAGCACTATGGCATGTTGCAGTATTCTGGTTACTTCTGTTCCTGTGGCGGGGTCATTCGGTCCTGCGTCTGCGTTGGCCCCGGGGTCTTGAAGTGGGTATGGGTAC
>WNGS01006636.1:14906495-14920732 GCA_020271785.1 Procambarus virginalis
ACACACACACACACAACACACAACACACACACACACTCACCAACACACACACACCACACAACAAACACACACACACACATACACACACACACACCAACGGTGTACAATGACTCAACACGTGTATCCATACACACTAGCGTTCTCATACCTCACTCCCAGCTTCCTCACACCTCACATACCACTGCCATATACTCTCCCTACACTCACTTTCTCACACGGTGAGACATCTCCTGTCCACGAGGCTAACCATAGCCCGTGCTTCTTGCCCAGCTCCTGTGCAGGTAAGTTACGGGCTCACCATAGCCCGTGCCCGTGCTACTTGGAACTTGTTCCGAGTAGCTGAATCTATAACAACAACAACAACACTTCCTCACATTTCTCCTGTTTGACCACCTTCTCCAGTATATTACATGCGTCAGGCGGCGAGTTAAGGCATCATTACGGGGCATTCATGCCCGTGGCCACCTCTGGGTGGCTTAATCTTCATCAATCAATCAATCATTATAGGCAATACCGGTGATGATTGAAGGCCTGGACCAGGATGACTGATAACTCTCAGGATCTGGGATATGGGACAGACTTGCAGCTGGGATACTACAATACACCATGAGCTGGGATAAGAGGATAGACTAGGATAAGAGGTAGACTGGATTTTAGCTTCGAAACAACAGCTGGGATGTAGAGGAAGGCTGTAGCTAAGGAAGTGAGAGTACTGAAGGATCGGTGCCTTCTTTGAGGCTTTTGTATCGTGGTTTACCTTAAACTATCTTCACTGATAAGCTCAAGACTGACCATTTCCTAACGAAAACAAACTGATAAAAACAAATATATATAGAAAGAAGATAACGAAGTGGCAAAATAAAATGGGTTGCAATTGTGTTTCAAACCAACATAAGAATTTAACAAACAATGGCCAGAAACCCTAGAGATAGCACCAATTGAGTTCAGGCTTAACTTGGCCTATCACGTTTAGAGGTACCGGGAGCTGATGTGGCCAGGGCCTGTGATGGTCCAGTTGTGGCCAGTGCTTGTGGTGGCCCATTGTGGGCATGTGCTGGCTCTGTGTGGCACCTTAGGGTTGTGGTGGCCAGTTGTGGTGGCCCATTGTGGGCAGGTTCTGTGGTGGCCAGGGGTTGTGGTGGTCCATTGTGGAGCAGGTTCTGTGGTGGCCAGGGGTTGTGGGGGTCCCATTTGAGCAGGGTTTGTCAGGTTTGCGTCGTGTGCAGTGGTGGTTGGTGCTAGATGCGCAGGGCAGTGGATTGTGGGCCCGGGGAGGGTCGTGTGCAGGGGGTTGTGGTGGCCCATCGGGTCTGTGGTGGCGTGCTGTGGTGGCCCATTGTGAGCAGTCTGGCGGGTCTTGTGGTGGCCATTGTGGCAGGTTCTGTGTCGGCCAGTGGTTGTGGTGGCCCATTGTGGGCAGTACCAGGGTGTGGTCCGGTGTGAGCCCCGCCTTTGGCCATGTTATGGAGCCGGCCCACTGGCCCGGCTGTGGTGCAGACCTGAGCTATGTGGTGGTGTTGTTTTTTCACGCACTTGACCGTGATCTCTTGACCCCTATACCCTGTTGAGCTGTCCCACACACACTATAATCCATCGTTCACGTTGATAAGGGCAGCTTTAGGTCTGTGAGAACGTTTTCTGCAGTCACGTTTCGCCAATATATATGTTAACTTGGTTAAACAAAAGCGGGTTTGAGAGGCTTGAATCCTGTGCTCACAAGCTCTAAAGGAACTAGCTTGACTGAGTGCTTGTAAATGTATTTATGAACAGAAAATGGGAATTTACTTATAGATACGAACGGCCTTGTAATTTCACCGTGTAAAATTTACTCCATTTACGCATATACAATAAATAGTATTTTTCCATACACATTTAAATTTATGGAAGTTTGTGAATAACATTTAATATAATATATTAAAAATAAGCTTTGATTAAAATTTAACTTGAATCTTTACCAAAACATTCATTAGCGCCAGAAGACGAGGCTAACGGAATAAGACCTTTCGTGGGCTCTAATAAGTAAGACCTAATAGGTAAATGAAATAGGGTAACTATAACAGGGTGTGTGTGTGTGTGTCAGTGTTTTGTACCGTCAGAGATTAAATGAGTGAACAGGTGACAATTTTCATCTTTTATTGTATAATATCTATAATCTTCTTATATTGCATAACATACAACTTAATATCTCTAATATTCTTATACATATATTATATAGTGTAATTTCCTTATACAATATTACCGCCCTTTTTTTCACCTGTTTTTAGATTTCGCGCCGTCCCATGAAATTGGGAAAGTGGCTAATGATATCATTATTATTATTATTATTATTTATTTGGTCTATAAACCCTCGCTTTTACATAGGCGGTTGCCTCAGCACGCAGTGTTATATTTTGTGAAGCAAAATGCGTTACTACTTCTTTAAAAAAGAAGTAGTAACCACCTTCTCGTTCAGCGGCTTTGGGGTTACCTGCAGTAATTACGGTGCTTGCTGGGTGCTTGCTTCCTTGCAGGCGGTGTTGCATTGATTGCCCCTCCTGTTAACAGTCGCTTGCTACACGGCTCGACACATTGCTTATAGCGAGTTACTCGCTGACTATTTGACCTCATAAGGACTAGACTATTTTAACGTTGCTTCCTTTGACATTTCAAAGTTAGCGTTTACCACGAAATACTTAGATTCTAAGTTTATACTTAAGCGCCTGTTGTTGTTTTTTTTTGCGTTCAACTGTTAACATATTTTTTTTTCTACATAGCCAGAAAAAGGGATTTCACGCAAGTTATTACAAATTCAATTGATCCAGTCGCAAACCAAGCTGAGACACTTATGCAGGAGTCACAATAACGTGTCTGAAATATATTGACCAAACCACACACTAGAAAGTGAAGGGACGACGACGTTTCGGTCCGTCCTGGACCATTCCCAAGTCGATTGTGTCGACTTGATAATGGTCTGAGAAACTTACATTCTCTTTACCTCAATGGTCGAATTTTTAATTGGGCAGCACCACTCATTCTTTCAAACATACTGCCCTGTATGTGTAACACTTACACCACATTATTTAACCGATCAACGCCGCCATCGGCGTTATCCTTGAAGAAAAATTAATATTTGCGGAGTATTCAGATGTTTTCCAATAATAAAAGGTCAAAGGTCAAAAATAAAAGGTCACACTTGAATTAATCATGAATTTATGCTCTTGTTTCGTGCTTGGTTCATGGACAAGATTTAGACAGTGAGATAAAACAATGAAAATGAGAAGAAAACCATGAAAATGAGAAGAAAACAATGAAAATGAGAAGAAAACCATGAAAATGAGAAAAAAACATGAAAATTAGAAGAAAACAATGAAAATTAGAAGCAAACAATGAGAAGAAAGCAATGAAAATGAGAAGAAAACAGTGAAAATGAGAAGAAAATAATGAAAATTAGAAGCAAGTAAACAATAACAGTGAGAAAGCAAACAATGACAATGAGAAGAAAACAATGACAGTAAGAAGAAAACAATGACAGTGAGAAGAAAAACTGCAAAAAAGACATTGTTAACTAACTAAAAAAAAAATTTACATCTGTAGTTCAGAGTAGTTCAGAGGGATGGACCAAACAACGCCTCACGTAGTTATTTAATGAAGTGTGTCTTCTAACAAACTAATTATCCACGAAGCTAATTAGTTGCTGGCTAATTACAATCTTAATTATTCCTCACAGTGAGCTGGCATTCTATTTTGTTGTGCCTTTTATTTTAAAGTTTTATCTATTATTTATCTATTTATCTATTAATTTATTGCTATATGATTTTCTTAGCAAATTTATTATGAATTACCATGTTTTCTCCTATGCCTATTGCCTCTTAGTTATTTAATTATTTAAAGCTCTTTTGCTTGCTCAAGATAATTGCTTGTTAATTCTTAACATAGTTACGCGTTGATACTTAGGCGGCACCTCGTTTGTCGTTAATACTTTGAGTAGTTAGCTGGAACATGTTAGCTGGAACATGTTAGCTGGAGCATGTTAGCTGGAGCATGTTAGCTGGAGCATGTCAGCTGGAGCATGTCAGCTGGTGTGGGCGATACCTATCTATGAGTGTGGAAGGAGTGGGCAAGACGACCCCCTTTAGCTATAATGTGGTTGATGGTGTGGGCCGGACGACCGCCATTCGCAATTGTGGTTGTATGGGGCCAGACGAGCCCCAGCCTCTGGTGTAGCAGGGAAGAAAAGTGGGGAGGGACGAGGGGGAGGGGGGGGAAGAGACAACCATCGCTGGACACTCAGCTGGTCACTCAGCTGGACACTCAGCTGGTCACTCAGCTGGTCACTCAGCTGGTCACTCAGCTGGTCACTCAGCTGGTCACTCAGCTGGTCACTCAGCTGGACACTCAGCTGGTCACTCAGCAAGACGAACGCGCGAATCTTGCAGAATCACGAATATTTTCTCTTAAGACTTCATCCAGTGACAACAAATCATCATAGATCTATAAGAAAAAAGAGTTATTAAATGCGCATAAGTTAAATCATTTTTCCTTTAGTATCTTATTTTTGTTCTTTAGATATTAATTGTCCTTCTTGAGTGGTTAATTACGATAAAAGCAGCAGTTATCTTACAGTGCTGAAACAAAGGGTTCAACATTACCCTTGAAATTGAGCCTTTTTTGTGGTGGGAGTTGCAATGTTCTTGCAAAGATAAGTGGGGCCTCTGCAATACGCCAGGGGCGACTCTACCCGGAACTGCAACGGGCAGCAGGGCATCAAGGGGCACGCCCTGAAGGCTATACACGGGGGTATATAAGTACTGTAGGCACCGCTGGGTATAGGTCAGATCAGAAGGTCACATGCCCTTGTAGTTGAGCCGAGTGCTAGTGTTGACGAGGGTGAATTGTGTTGCATAAGCATCTGAGCTTGAGATGAGGGTTGCAGATAGAACTAGGTGGAGATAGAGCTAGAGAGTGGAGATAGAGCTAAGGGGTGGAGATAGAGCTAGGGAGAGGAGATAGAGCTAAGGGGTGGAGATAGAGCTAGGGAGAGGAGGTAGAGCTAAGGGGTGGAGATAGAGCTAGGGAGATCTAGCATGTTATGACTCTGGCACAAACTGAAACATCATAGACGTTTGAACATCATGAAAGATGGAAGATATTAAGGACCAAGCAAGACAGGCGAACTTTATGAGAGTGACACGGGACCAAGAAGTGTGAGGGAGAAACATGACCAACAAGTGTGAGGGAGAAACATGACCAACAAATGTGAGGGAGGAACATGACCAACAAGTGTGAGGGAGGAACATGACCAACAAGTGTGAGGGAGGAACATGACCGACAAGGCCGGTCGAGAACTCACCTCACCCCATTACGGCCTTAACCACATGCAAACTGCTGCTATAAAAATAGGAATCAACACCTTTCCCATTTTCCCAAATAGTCGAATTTCGGGGCAAGAAATGACCCGCTCGTGATGTTGTGAGACTCCATGTACTCTGTTGACCTTTGGAAGAGTCATAGTACACACATACAACATAAATATTCATGTGTTTTATGTTGCATGTGCTCGCTGGAGAGAGAGAGAGAGGGGCCAGAGTGAGAGGGGTGTTATTAGGGGAGGGGGGGCCAGAGTGAGAGGGGTGTTATTAGGGGAGGGGGGCCAGAGTGAGAGGGGTGTTATCAGGGGGGGGGGGCAGAGTGAGAGGGGTGTTATCAGGGGGGGGGCCAGAGTGAGAGGGGTGTTATCAGGGTGGGGTTCAGACTCTCCCGAAGGATAACATCGCTACAGGTGAGTTACGGAGTGAGTGATGCTGAGAGTGATAACTTCAAGATGTTCGTGACGCCTCGCTAGGCTAAGATGTTCGTGTTTCGTGTGAATTACAGAATTTTTTTTTTAATTTTTGTGTATTTTGCTTTATTTTTCAATTCGTTTGGTTCCATCCACCGTCAGATGTCTGCTGGCTTCCCCAGCCATACGACTATTGACATCTCCCAACCAACCATACGACTAACAACCCACAACCAACAACCCACAACCAACTATACGACTACCAACATCCCCCACAACCAACCATACGCCTACCAACACCCCCACAACCATACAACTACCAACATCCCACAACAACCATACGACTACCAACATCCCCCACAACCAACCATACGCCTACCAACATCCCCCACAACCAACCATACGACTACCAACATCCCCCACAGCCACACGCACATCCCCCACAACCAACCATACGACTACCAACATCCCCCACAACCATACGACTACCAACACCCCCACAGCCACACACACATCCCCACAGCACAATAAGTCACTCTTATATCCCATGGAGATCCCTTGAGCCAGGCCGCGGGTGCTCGTGTTGGGGGCCGACCCGCTGGCCTCTTTTACTGCCACTCTCCATCACTTTTAGGACCTTTCCGAGGAAAACTTCATAGAGTTTACAGCTCACTTTAAGCACTGTTGCCTGAGTATACCACTGAGTATACCGTGAGTAGATGAGTTCTTTGGAGGGGGCGTTGATGGTGGGTTTGGATGTACTCACTTGACTCAGCCTGCACGACCAGAATTCGAGCACTTGGGCTACGCCTTTTCGGCTGCTTTAGTCGTCTAATTCAATGGCTTTCGACCAATTAGATATGTGGTATGTTGACCAGACCACACACTAGAAAGTGAAGGGGCGACGACGTTTCGGTCCGTCCTGGACCATTCTCAAGTTGGGCTTGAGAATGCTAAGACACTACGTCTTAAACTCCTTTGTCAAGATCTGGTTGGATTTTATATGTCGCGATCCAGACTTCTTGGACTGTGAGTGCTTTTTAGAAGTACAAATTATAATTGTATATGTTACATAACTGTTTGTTGACCAGACCACACACTAGAAGTTGAAGGGACGACGACGTTTCGGTCCGTCCTGAACCATTCTCAAGTCGCTTGAGAATGTTTACATAACTGTTTCATTACATAGTGATTTCGGGGGTACATGGTTGGTACGAGGTGAGGAATGGCTTGGTTTAGACGTGTGCTGACGTGTTTTAGACGTGTGGTGACGTGTTTTACATGGGGGAGGTTGACGTGGTTTATGCATTATTGTTCAGTCAGTGTTCACTCTCCAAGACAATGGCGTCTGGAGAACATTTCCGTCAAGAATGTGAGTGTGACCTAAAACACATTTCGCACAATTTGTTGTCATTACGCTGTCATAAAACCTGAAATTGTTCTATTTTCAGCCAATTGTAATACTGTGAGTGGTCTGTGAGACCTTGGCGCCTGTCTGTGAGGCGCTGGTATCCGTCTCTCTCGGTTATTAAGGAATAAGAACATCATAAGTTCCTACACTAGGACAGGTGTACGAATTACGGGCTATTCATGCCCGTGCCACCTCTTGGAGGGTGGCTTAATCTTAATCAATCAGTGTAAGGAGGCTGTGAAGAGAACAAGTTAACTAGTGGTTATCACGGAAAAAGTTATTAAACAGTTGTACAATTCAAAAGAAACTTATAGAGTCCCTAGATTAAGATTAAGTATTTAATTCCTTAATTATTATCAGGATTGGCGTTCTCGACTCTTTTTGAGTCAGAGTACTTTAATAGTGAAGGTCGTATATGTTGACATCTGCAGGCTTCTATAACCTGTGAAATTTACGTAATCTAATACAAGCTTAACATTGTTAATGTTATTAAATGCGAATAAGAAACAGATTTCAAATATAGTAGAAATCTTCAGAAAATAATTCAATATCTAAATGCTTGAACGTCGGCACATAAGAGATTGATGGTTATATATAAAGGTGATGTTAATAAAGTATATTTGCTTTAGTAAATGTTAGTGAAGCATATTCGCATAAATGAAGCATAAATGTTAGTGAAGCATATTTCAAAGTATAAATAATACTTTGAAATGTTCCTCAATGTGCGAGCACTTGACAAGGATTAAACATTGAAAACTTTGGTAGATTCCGATCCCTCAACAAAAGTCTAATAATACATAATGGAAATTTTGTATTAAGAGGTGATTCAACTTAGTACTAATCACACAACACTCAATGCTAATCACACAACCCACAACTTACTGCTAAACACACAACTTAGTGCTGAACACTCAACACTTATCAAAAAGGTTACTTTTAGAAGACTAAACATAAGAATGAAGATTGAGGACTCAACAAAAGGTCAATCACGAAGGGCTTAAGCAAAGGTTAATGATAGAGATCGCTTTCAAGGATCATAGTTCAAGGACACAAGAATAAAGGAATAAAGATACAATATCAACAGACATGAGAACACAACTATTGGTAAAAGGTCAAGACGTTCCCCTATACTCCTCACCTTTTTGTATTATGTACCTGAACTCACTAAAGGTATAAATTCCAATACTGTCCATTCACTTGAGAATGAACCATGTATGTTCGAAACGTTGTGTAAATTTATAAAAAATGTAATACATTCTACAATTAATTATTTTCCTTCACCTCGTACAAAGATGACATTATCTTGATGGCAGAAAGATGGCAGAAATCATCTTTCAATTAATCAAAGTTGCAAGAACATTAGTCACAGGGATAGAAGCCCTAAACAAGAACATAATACAGAATATGCAGTCATATTCAATGAAACTATATATATATATATATATATATATATATATATATATATATATATATATATATATATATATATATATAATATATAAGGTCAGTTGGTCAGGGTACTGGACTTGTCAAGGGGTCCACTGCCCCTGTCAGTCATAGGGTTAAACCTTTCACGAGAGCAGTTCTTTCTAATACAATCGCCTTGCGTGTCCTTGCAAGTCTGTGGTTTTATATATATATATATATATATATAATATGTGTATTTATTTATATAATTATTTACATATTTTTACCTCGCACTGGCGTTTACATTGCAACTATTAACTATAAGCAACAATGCACGTTGCAGATACCTGAGATAGCTGGGTGTGTTGCCAGTTGGGCAACATGTTGACCTGTCTCGCCACAGCACGCAACTCTGAAGCAATACAACGTTCTGTGTGTTTCTTGGTTATTTTTGCTGTATCTGCAAGAATGCTATTCACACCCCAAGCAGCACAATGCACCTTAAACTCTGAACAAATGAAAGTAGTGACACAGAGAATGACTCGTTGACGTGTGCTGTAGCTGACGGCATCAGTGAGCACTGTGTTCACGTGAGGTGCTGAGAATGGTGCTCTGGGGCGCTGAGAGAAGCAATCAGCTCTGTGCTGATGAAGAGAGAGCCAGTGTAGGTCAGCAAGAATTTCTTCAGGACGGTGTTAATGCTGTCAAAATATTATGAAGGGTATGCTGGAACCTATAATTACGTCTCGCCCTATCAAGGGTAGTTGATTATAGGTGAGGTAATCATTCTTCCGTGCTGGGTAGTAATCATTGATGAACGATGTGTATGAATGTATAATTAACATTTGTGAGACACCCGCTCGACGCTTCCGTCAAGTTAAAGGGAGCTATAGGCAGTTATAGGAAGTATAAACATTAAAACATATATTGCTATGTCGCTGCGATTCAACTGTAGGGCTGTGGACCCTGTTTCATGGCTGTGGGATCCTATTGCAGAACTGTGGGATCCTACTTTTTAGGACTGTGTGATCCCATTACTGAACTGTGGGATGCTACTCACAGGACGGTGACTCATTCTACAGGACCGTAAGATCCTGCTACAGGACCCAGGCTAACACCACCTGACAGCCTGCAGATGGTATCCCCTAGAAGTGAAGAGCCACATCACACATGCATAGTTGACCTCTGTAGGCCTGTTGAGCTCTCATATCTCGACAGGTGTGGCTCAGTATCTGAACTGAGTTGTGTCTCCTCAACGAGAAATAGAATACCTGGGGCCAGATTCACGAAAGCACTTACGCAAGTACTTACGAACGTGTACATCTTTCTTCAATCTTTGACGGCTTTGGTTACATTTATTAAACAGTTTACAAGCATGAAAACTTCCCAATCAACTGTTGTTATTGTTATAAACAGCCTCCTGGTGCTTCGGAGCTCATTAACTGTTTAATAATTGGAAACAAAGCCGCCAAAGATTGAGAAAAGATGTACAGGTTCGTAAGTGCTTGCGTAAGTGCTTTCGTGAATCTGGTCCCTGGCTCTCAAGACCTCTGCTGTAGGTAGCTTCACCACTAAGTTTTCTGTTATTTACCTTATTCACTACGGAATTACAGTGATTTAAATGAATCATTATACCCCATATATTTGGGTCAGGATTGGGCCACTCCTGCTTGGAACATGGAGGGGTTCCGGGCCGGGTTCGATTCCCAAACCAGGCAGAAACATCTGGGCAAAGTTTCTTTCACCCTGAATGCCCCTGTTACCTAGCAGTAAATAGGTACCTAGGAGTTACTCAGCTGTTACGGAGCTGCTTCCTGGGGTGTGTATGTGTCTGGAAAAAAATAGTAGTTAGTTACAATTAATTGACAGCTTAGAGGCGGGACCAAAGAGCCAGAGCTCAACCCCTGCAAGCACAAATAGGTGAGTACACATACGTTCACCGCCTCGTGACCGAGCGGACAGCGCTCGGGGGCCTTAATTAGGTCTCAGGGTCGAGGCAGAAACATATGAGCAGAGTTTCTTTCACCCTGATGCATCTGTTCACCTAGCAGTAAATAAGTACCTGGTAGTTTGACTGCTGCTACGGGCTGCGACCAGCAAGAGGGCCGGGGGTCACAGTGAACATGACCAGCAAGAGGGCCGGGGTCACAGTGAACATGACCAACAAGAGGGCCGGGGTCACAGTGAACATGACCAGCAAGAGGGCCAGGGCTCACAGTGAACATGACCAACAAGAGGGCCGGGGTCACAGTGAACATGACCAACAAGAGGGCCGGGGTCACAGTGAACATGACCAGCAAGAGGGCCGGGGTCACGGTGAACATGACCAACAAGAGGGCCAGGGGTCACAATGAACATGACCAACAAGAGGGCCAGGGCTCACAGTGAACATGACCAACAAGAGGGCCAGGGGTCACAGTGAACATGACCAGCAAGAGGGCCAGGGGTCACAATGAACATGACCAGCAAGAGGGCCGGGGGTCACAGTGAACATGACCAGCAAGAGGGCCGGGGGTCACAGTGAACATGACCAACAAGAGGGCCGGGGTCACGGTGAACATGACCAACAAGAGGGCCAGGGGTCACAGTGAACATGACCAACAAGAGGGCCAGGGGTCACAATGAACATGACCAACAAGAGGGCCAGGGGTCACAGTGAACATGACCAGCAAGAGGGCCAGGGGTCACAGTGAAAATGACCAGCAAGAGGGCCAGGGGTCACAGTGAACATGACCAGCAAGAGAGCCAGGGGTCACAGTGAACATGACCAGCAAGAGGGCCAGGGGTCACAGTGAACATGACCAGCAAGAGGGCCGGGGTCACAGTGAACATGACCAGCAAGAGAGCCAGGGGTCACAGTGAACATGACCAGCAAGAGGGCCAGGGGTCACAGTGAACATGACCAGCAAGAGGGCCAGGGGTCACAGTGAACATGACCAGCAAGAGGGCCGGGGTCACGGTGAACATGACCAGCAAGAGGGCCAGGGGTCACAGTGAACATGACCAGCAAGAGAGCCAGGGGTCACAGTGAACATGACCAACAAGAGGGCCGGGGGTCACAGTGAACATGACCAACAAGAGAGCCAGGGGTCACGGTGAACATGACCAACAAGAGAGCCAGGGGTCACAGTGAACATGACCAACAAGAGGGCCGGGGGTCACAGTGAACATGACCAACAAGAGAGCCAGGGGTCACGGTGAACATGACCAACAAGAGAGCCAGGGGTCACAATGAACATGACCAACAAGAGAGCCAGGGGTCACAATGAACATGACCAGCAAGAGAGCCAGGGGTCACAATGAACATGACCAACAAGAGAGCCAGGGGTCACAATGAACATGACCAACAAGAGAGCCAGGGGTCACAATGAACATGACCAACAAGAGAGCCAGGGGTCACAATGAACATGACCAACAAGAGAGCCAGGGGTCACAGTGAACATGAAGGTTCATTAAAACATGAGCCAGAGTCAGCAACACAATTTGAAAATATTTAACTAGGAATTATTTAAGCCCACACGAAGGGCTTTCATGTTCAGGCTTTCATTTTCTTTCATATTCTTCAGTGCCCAACCTGTACTAGCCGGCACCTTCCTCTCTCTGTACCGCCTCATCAACTTTCATCTTTAGCACGAGAGCTATTGAGCTCAATGTCAGTATTTTGCAATTGCTCTTCACTCTCAGCTAAGATCACAGCATCACCTGGATATCAATCATGATCGATAACAGCCATTTACCTCCACCAAAAAGCCACAATTCCACATGTTCTTGACGCAATTCCTTAAAGATGTTCATTAAAGGGTTTAGGTAGACACATCAATGCCCTGATTGACGTTCATTGCAAATAAAATTGAAATCTTAATAAAATAAAAATTAAAAAATGAAATACATTTTAAGAGTTGATAATTAACTGCCTTAGCGCTTTCTAATGATAAATACATTAATTTGCCATTGATCTTTCAAACTTTCCACAATCCTTTAGTGTCATTCCAGTCGGGTTTTTTTTTTAATCCAAAGAGGTAGTGTAGAATTTTCTCCCCTTTGCTAGAAAGTTTTCAGCAACTATTCTCTCGGGAAAATTTTTGTTTGTCTAACCCTTTCCATTTCTGAGCCCACGCTATTCCTTCCCTATCCTTCGTTCTATTATTTTACTTTTAGTTTTCATATATATATATATATATATATATATATATATATATATATATATATATATATATATATATACAGTTGTCACTTAGGTACGTTGAGTACGTACACGTACCGTTTAAATACGTGACTTTGGACACACCCAGGAGACGCTAATTACAGAAATTTCTGATAATTACTCAATTCGAGCGTGTTTTTTTGCTTTTGTTTTTTTCATTGTTGGAAAGTTTGAGAGTTATTCCTCCGGGCGGTGAGCGTGAAATACCGCTGGCGTAACTTATTTTTTGTTTGATTTTACAATCCCACACCATCTGGTGTTGCATGATTGGACAGGAGTGGGGGGGAAGGGATTGGATTGTCTCACACACGTGGTGGCCGGTGCTATCTCATCCTCCTCAAGCATAAAGAAACACATTCCCACTGCTGATTACTGGATAACATTACTTTTAATGGCGTCTCATCACACGATTCACACCCAAATATCTTTGGGAATCTAGCAGGTAAGAAATGCAAGAGATGGCTCCAAGACGGGAATTTATTGTGCTCTACCAGCACAAACTCTCTGACGCAGGGGAGGTCGTCTATTTGACCAGCCGCACGAGGTCGTCCCCTGTAACCAGCCGTTGGAGGTCGTCTCTCTAACGAGCCGCGGAAGGTCGTCCCTTAACCCCAGTGACGGGGCTCCATAACTTGTGATATAAAGCGCTTTATTCATAAATTTCTGGATATTTGACCTTCGTGCGAGACTTGGCCTTTAGTGCGTGGTGGTTCTTGTATCTGATAACGCAGAAGACAAGAGCATACGCTCGCGCGTGAGCGCAGATACAGAAACTGGTTGACAGGGCCCCGAAATATAGGCGTATAGATACCATGGCGCACCTGACCAATTATATTTGTTCAGTGTTTGAGTTATACAGATTAATAATGCACAAGGGTGTTGTTTCTGTAGAAAACGGGAGAAGGACTTATGGTTAGAGTTGAAAGGATGGTTTGTGGCTGGTCAGAGGCGGTTGGTAACTGTCCAGGAGTGGTAGTAATTGTCCAATAGTGGTAGTAACTGTCCTGAAGTGGCTGTAATTGTCCAAAAGTGGTGGCAACTATCCACAAAGTGCGGTGACTGTTCACAGGTGGTGATAACTATCCAGAAACTTGAAGTAACAGAACAAAAGTGATCTTAATTGTTCAGGAAATATGTTAATGATGCTTACACCAATATATATATAATATATTGGTGTAAGCAAATAAATCAACATATATGTGTGCGGATAATCCACAAAGAAATTGGAATATTAGTTATATATATATATATATATATATATATATATATATATATATATATATATATATATATATATATATATATATATATATAATGTATATGCACGTCGTCACATTATGGATAAAGAATCGGTTAATTGGTATAATCTCGTGCCCACAAGAGCTTCGTTGATCCAGAGAACGTTCTTGGTGGCTGGAGAGACATTAAATATGGGTTATATCGGTGGTATCTGTCTG
>WNGS01006636.1:14926015-14944613 GCA_020271785.1 Procambarus virginalis
AGATCTTAAACTATATTAACTAGGCAGAGAGAGATGCCAAAATATTCCGCAAATATGTGATATCTTATATCATAAAGGAGCCTTGCTTGTCCATTTATCGGATGCTGTTAGAGACCTGAAAGTGTAACGCAGATGTAGTGAATTGAGTTCAATCTCATCCATGGTCGTAGGTAGACATTATTTGTCTGAGGTTTTATGGGTGTGGATTATGCGACCTGAGAATTGCTGCGGACTCTAACAAGGCAAACTGTGAATGGAGGAAATATCCAACACATTAATTAGATGTGTCCTCGCATTCCTTGCCGCCTTCTGCCTGACAAGTCCTCATCTATACTTGTAAACATAATTCATAAATAATTTATATTGTGATACCTGTAGGAGAGCACCCATCCACCTCCTTCCTCCCTCACCCTGCCAAACTCCTTCCTCACCTTTATTATTCTCCCTATCTCCCTAGCGCTAACTCATACCGGCTAACCTCCAAGTGTTGGGCCCTTCTCCCGTCCCATCATCGCCCTCCAGGCTATGCGTTGCTTGCCTACCCCCCCCCCCACCCCCCACACCATAGCCACACCCTCCGACCTTCCGCTCCCAAACAAGCAATTGTAAACAATCTTGACTGAATTTCTTGAGAATTACAAGAAACATTTTCCCTCATGTTGTATAATTGAGGTATTTTTTCCTCTCCACTTACGCAAAGTTGAACCGTGTATAATGTTGTAGATTGTCTGTGACTTACGCTCTCCAGTCCAGGGTAACGTGTGCAAACAAATTCAACGTACGTATATATATATATATATATATATATATATATATATATATATATATATATATATATTATATTATATATATATATATATATATATTATATGTATATATATATATATTACATACGTTGCTTCTTATATATATATATATATATATATATATAATATATATATATATATATATATAATATATATTATATATATATATAATGTTGTATTATTGAATATGACAGAAAAAAGGTGAAATCAACGATTCTAGCACGAATCTTCTTTATTTTTCTTCACTTTCTTTAGAAAAAGTCGAAAAATTAACTCTCCAATGTTCATTTTCCAATTTTACTTGGAAATCAAGAGTTCCAATAGTTGCAAGTTTCAGTGTTGCAGGATATATAACCAGGTATGAGGTGAAGGTGAAGCACCTTACTCATAGATCAAGTGGCCTATTTCACCTTACCAATTTCCCATGTTTCCATGATCGCTGGGGCGATGTTTTTCGATGTTGCGATGTTTTACGATGTTGCGTCGTGTTCTTGATGATGACAAAGTGTAATTTGGTGTTAGTTGGCAGTTGATAGTTGGTTGGTTTGGTGTATAATGACTCGCCAAATGTCCAGTCTTTTATTGTCGCTGTTTGTGTTGACTATTTTGGTGGTATTTGTCAGGATGTCACTTTTGATGATCTGGTTATGTGTGGGACACTATAAATTCCATGATTGGACCTTGCTGTTTGTACACTGTTAAGCGTCTTGAAAGGAATGTTGTTGTCTTGCCAATATATTGAGTTCATTGGGGCTGACAATCCCCAGATGGGCCCAATGAGCATTTATTCCCCCCCCCTTACCCATCCACTTGGGATGGACGGTAGAGCGACGATCTCGCTTAATGCAGGTCGGCGTTCAATCCCCGACCGTCCAAGTGGTTGGGCACCATTCTCACTCCCCTCCCCCTTCCCATCCTAAATCCTTATCCTGACCCCTTCCCAGTGCTATATAGTCGTGATGACTTGGCGCTTACCTTTGATAATTCCATTCCCCACCCCCCTTTTTTATAATTTAATACTAAAACTGACTGAATACTAACAATAAACATTTAAAAAAAATAAAAAGGTTCTTTCCTTCAAACTGTAGATTTCTTCGAACTCCTCCGACGCCGGGTAGGAACCGAGGATGCAGCCGGCATTCCCCTCTGGATCGCTACAATGAGGCGCTGGAAGAGGAAGCTCGCCGCTCTAGGGTCTCTTGTTGTTTCGATGAGCCTGGAACCCAGATCCCTGAAGAAGCTCCTTGCACTCTACCCCATGGACCAAAGGTCTCGGATCCTATAGGAACACAATTACGTACTGCATCTGTGTGTAAATATTGAGACTATAAGTGAGATATGCAATATAGAGACGCCACATCTGCAAATATCGGAGGAGACCCAAAGCCTGTGAGAAGAGAATAATATATATTCAGAAAGGCAGAAAGGTTCTTGTTTATTATCCATAACGGTTTGTTTAGTATTTTATTCTACCATACCATTTTTTATTCATGATTTATCTATTTGCTATAGTGTGGTACAGCTTAACTGAGTTTATATATATGGTGATTACTTGTCAAAAACTTCCATGAGCTCTGTAGAGGCGAGGAACTTGTCCACGACACAGAAGGCATTTGCCTGCAGGATAACGCCACTGAGATACTGAAGCAGCAAACTGGCTACTTGGGCCTCTGTGGTTTACCTGTGGAAGTGTTCGGTGTCTCGCGAGGCTTGCGGGCCGCCGCTTCTCCCTGGTGCACGCCACGAGCAGAGCAGTCATTACGTCTGAACAAGATTGTTAAGGCGGCTGTACAAGCAGCCAAACGTGACCTGTACCTCTGATTGCGTTGTTCACTGAACTCTCTCTCTTTTTTCTTGGACAAGAGTACAGACGGTGGGTTCAGCCTCTGCTGTTCCATAGGGCGAGCTTTGCCCGCTATGTTAAGTCATGTGTATACCGTATGGTCGGCTTTTATGAGGCGTGAAGTGCCTGGGCTAACACCGTGCTGGCCAGGGAAGGGGTGCCAGGCCAGAGTGAGACTGTTGGGTAGCATGGCACGCAGCCCACTCAGCAACAAATGATTTTCGTACACTTTTGAAAAAAATCACTTTGTTCTACCTTTATTCCTGTTGCGTCTCTCTCTGACACACAGATGGGCTACAGGAACGTTAGAAAGAACTTTTTCAGTGTCAGAGTAATTAACAGGTGGAATGCATTAGACAGTGATGTGGTGGAGGCTGACTCCATACACAGTTTCAAATGTAGATATGATAGAGCCCAATAGGCTCAGGAATCTGTACACCTGTTGATTGACGGTTGCGAGGCGGGACCAAAGAGCCAGAGCTCAACCCCCGCAAACACAACTAGGTGAGTACACACACACACATACATGCACACACTATATATATAATATATATATATATATATATATATATATATATATATATATATATTATATATATATATATAATATAGTGTGTGTCATCACTATCACTCTCGCTGTGACAGTTTCTGCGGTGACACTGGAACCAATCGTATTGGCGTTTGCCTTTCTATTGGAGACTTTCGGCGCCGTGGAGAGAGAGGGGAACCTGCTGCTTGGGTAACAGCTTCTCCCCCGTATCAACCTACCCTGGCTTTGCGCCCTCTAGAGGCTACTCCAAACCGACAAACCAGAGCCCAGCTCCGTAGTCTCCTTTGACTGATGTATGCCTACTACTAGTGTGTGTGTGTGTGTGTGTGTGTGTGTGTGTGTGTGTGTGTGTGTGTGTGTGTGTGTGTGTGTAATAGTTATCTCGGGCGGGGACGGATATAAGGGGCTGGTGGAGCAAGCTGATTATTGCTTGTGGTCTGACACCTGATATCTAAGGTGTATCATAATGCTTAATCCTAAAGCTTAATCCTAAATCTTCTCTTCTGTTCACCTCTGCCGCCTTCACAGTCCCCATCCGGAAGAGTTCTGATGAGCTTGCTGTGGCCAGGCTCGTTTATCTGAGGTATATATAATACCGAGACCGACTGGGTATATAATCCCACCATCCATTATGCTGGTTGTCAACTGGTTAGGGTTGAGGATTGGCGAGCTAGAATCCACTTGTGTTCCACTAGGGAGCCGGTGGCTAAGCGGACAGAACACTGGACGCGTGATCCTGTGGTCCTGGGTTCGATTCCGGGCGCTGGCGAGAAACAATGGGCAGAGTTTCTTTCGCCCTGATGCCCCCCTGTTACCTAACAATAAATAGGTACCTGGGAGTTAGTCAGCTGTCACGGGCTGTTTCCTGGGGGTAGAGGCCTGGTCAAGGACCGGCCCGCGGGGATACTAAACCCCGAAATCATCTCAAGATAACCTCAAGATAACCACTTCTCCCTTGGGGACATCGGTAGGCTTTGAAGCCACAGAGCAATGGTAGTTATAATGTGAAAAATTGCTGTAGTGACCTTCAAGGAATGCACTTTCACTCCTATCCAGGATATGGGTTTTGTCCGAATACTACATAGGACGGTGTTCTAAATGTCATCTTAGAGTCCCCCATCTGAATGTTGTGCATGGGTTGATTTTCCTGTACGTAAGTGACCCCTGTTCTCTGAAGCAATGTGGCATAATACTGTGGCATTATTCACCGTTCGATCCCCAGTGGAGACAAATGGGCAAAATGTTTCTTTCACCCCCTGATGCCCCTTGTTACCTAGTAGTAAATAGGTAATTGGGTAATATAATATAATATTGGGTAGTAAATAGGCATAAATCCAAACAGTTAGGGTGACAGGTGACCCTGTATACGATAGCAAGAATCGATTAAGGGCCACGTGCTCAAAAACTTTACAAACACACACTGTTAGAGACATGGGTGTCTAATTATCTCAATGTGGTTTGCGATTCGTAACGAAGACACTCTTAGTCCAAGCATTAGGTAATGGTCCTTCAGTTAAACTCCTTCGGTATGACTCGAGTGGATCGCTTGGTACTTGTGCGACTCAGTAAACTGAATGTATTCTCTCAGTAAACTGAATGTATTACCGTTCTCTCCAGGTGTACCTGAATGTAGTACCATCCTCTCCAGGTGTACCTAATGTAGTGTCCAGGTGTACCACCGTCCTCTCCAGGTGTACCTGAATGTAGTACCGTCCTCTCCAGGTGTACCTAAATGTAGTACCATCCTCTCCAGGTGTACCTAAATGTAGTACCATCCTCTCCAGGTGTACCTAAATGTAGTACCATCCTCTCCAGGTGTACCTAAATGTAGTACCATCCTCTCCAGGTGTAGCTAAATGTAGTACCATCCTCTCCAGGTGTACCTAAATGTAGTACCATCCTCTCCAGGTGTACCTGAATGTAGTACCATCCTCTCCATGTGTACCTAAATGTAGTACCGTCCTCTCAATCTTCAATGCACGGTTTAATTGCCATTCAGTTGCATCATTATAAACTGACTCGTCAATAGCTGCACTCGCAGGAGTGATGGCTCGTTGTCTGCTGGAGCGTGGAGTGAAGTTTGTTTTATATTTGAATTGGAAGTGAGTGAAAGCTTCATGCTGATGGCCATTGATCAAGAAGTGATTGGTTGTTCTAGTGGGCTGTGGTGTAATTGTTTGGTTGTTCTAGTGGGGTGTGGTGTAATTGTTCTGTTGCTTAGTCGGCTGTGGTGTAATTGTTCTGTTGCTTAGTCGGCTGTGGTGTAATTGTTTAGTTGTTTAGTCGGCTGTGGTGTAATTGTTTGGTTGTTTAGTCGGCTGTGGTGTAATTGTTCTGTTGCTTAGTCGGCTGTGGTGTAATTGTTTAGTTGTTTAGTCGGCTGTGGTGTAATTGTTCTGTTGCTTAGTCGGCTGTGGTGTAATTGTTCTGTTGCTTAGTCGGCTGTGGTGTAATTGTTCTGTTGCTTAGTCAGTTGTGGTGTAATTGTTTGGTTGCTCTAGTAGGCTGTAATGGTTTGGTTGGGGTGTTTCTAGAAATGTTTCGCATAATTTTCTCAACTTCAACAAGTAATGATTGTTCGTTTATACTCTTCATGAGCTCTTTCCAATGTTTTTCCATATTGCATTACTTATGTCTCTCATCTCTGTATTTGAGACAAGAAATGCATGTAAATCTTCTTGTACTCACTTAGTTGTGCTTGCGGGTGTTAAGCTTCGGCTCTTTGGTCCCACCTCTCGACTGTCAATAATCTGGTGTACAGGTTCCTGAGCCTGTTAGGTTCTATCATATTTACATTTGAAACTGTGTATGGAGTCAGCCTCCACCACATCACTGCCTAATGCATTTAATTTGTTAACTACTCTAACACTGAACAACTTCTTTCTAATGTCTCTATGGCTCATTTGAGTACTAAGTTTCCACCTGTGTCCCCTTGTTCGTGTTCCGCCCGTGCTAAATAGTTTGACTTTGTCCACCCTGTAAATTTTTATGATAATTTTGTAGGTGTTGATCATGTCTCCCCCTAACTTTTCTGTCTTGCAGGGACCTGAGGTTTAGCTCCCGTAGCCATTCCTCGTAACTCATACCTCTTAGCTTTGGGACTAGTCTGGTGGCATACCTCTGAATCTTCTCTAACTTTATCTTGTTAGAGAAGATTCCCCCTCGGACGTTAGCAAAGCCCCCCCCCCTCGGACGCAAAGCCTCCCTCGGACGCAATGCCCCCTCGGACGCAAAGCCCCCTTCGGACGCAAAACCCCCCTTCAAACGCAAAGCCCCCCCCCCTACATCAGACGCAAAGCCCCTAAAGAGGGCACCCGTGAGTTTAGACAACACCTCTTCCCTCGGCGATCAACTAATGGTGTAATTCAGAATATTCATCATTTTGCGTCAGTTTCGCGATGATACTGATTAATAATTTTTCAAACGTTTTTGATGATTGTAGTAAGCGTTTGAGGTCGAGTAATATTTAATATCATTAATGATTTTAACAAAGCTGGCTCAATTAAGGCAATATTTTCAATATTTTATTCAAGGTATCAAGTTAACTATTTTTTCTTCGAAATTTCTAGGTAATTTGCTTAATATATTAGTCGTTCATCTTTTCAATGTGGCAAATGACAGCTTCTGGGGAATGAAGGTCTTTAAAGGCCTGTTAAGCGAAGGGAAACCAAGTCACAGCCTCGCTCCTGTGCCAGGTCAGTCCACGAGGGGATCACCATAGCCCGTGCTACTTGGAACTTTTTGTCCCCAGTAGTTGAATCTTAAACAACAACAAAGGAAAACTTCGCTAGTGTTATGTTCTACTTTCTCCTTACCTTGTGCATGTCCGCTCCCTTCTCTGTGGTGTCTCTCTCTCAGTCCTTGGGAGTCTTGAGCTGTGGGGCCTCCTCCTCCCTGCCTACCACACCCACGGAAGTCTCTCTCTCTCTCTCTCTCTCTCTCTCTCTCTCTCTCTCTCTCTCTCTCTCTCTCTCTCTCTCTCTCTCTCTCTCTCTCTCTCTCTCTCTCTCTCTCTCTCTCTCTCTCTCTCTCTCAGACTGCCAATGTTATCGATTCTAAGTAAGGAATGTTATCATAAATAATATTGGAAATGAGTACTCATACACTACCATAAACTCCCTCATATATATATCCTTAGAGACTGCAGGAACCAACGAAGGCCTCGTAGAGAAATAATACATCAAAAACGGGACAAGATCGCGGCCTCGTTAGTTCATTAGGACGTGCTGCGAACTACAACACAGGATTTGCGCTGTTCACAAGCGTTAACGGTGAATTACTTGAAACAAACATGTGAATGTTATTCACTGTGGCAGAAGCAGGTGTATAGCAACAAGGAGGCCCACCTTGCCAGTGGCAGACAGAGTCGTAGGTGTAGCACAGCTCTCGTTCAGAAGCGAGCTGCTACGAGCATACTAGCCGCTGGAAACATTCTAGCGAGAGACAGGATGTTCGTACGAGCGGAAGTATACGAACTCTTCATCTTGTATCTCGTGCAGGGGAACACGGAGCAACACCTGGGCCCAGATTCACGAAGCAGTTACACAAGCACTTACGAACGTGTACATCTTTCTTCGATCTTTGACGGGTTTGGTTACATTTATTAAACAGTTTACAAGCATGAAAATTTCCCAATCAACTGTTGTTATTGCTATAAACAGTCTCCTGGTGCTTCAGAGCTCATTAACTGTTTAATAATTGTGAACAAAGCCGCCAAAGATTGAGAAAAGATGTACAGGTTCGTAAGTGCTTTCGTAACTGCTTTGTGAATCTGCCCCCCCTGGTGTCCTTATCAGATACTCAGTTCTCATGACCAAGGAAGAAACCTCCATTAACTGATAATGCATACAATCAGTATAAGCCCCAAGGACACAAAATACAATCAAACACCAATTAGGCAACTTGAGGTGAAATACTGTATTACTGAAATACTGTATTGAAAAATTGTATTACCACCTGTAATACAATAGCATACAATAAGGTAAAGCTTTAATACGTGATATACCTGGCGATACCTTGCCTGTATAGGTGTGTGTGTGTGTGTGTGTGTGTGTGTGGTGTGTGTGTGTGTGTGTGTGTGTATGTGTGTGTGTATGTGTGTGTGTGTGTGTGTGTGTGTGTGTGTGTGTGTGTGTGTGTGTGTGTGTGTGTGTGTGTGTGGGACTCATAAACAACAGTCACGACATGACAGTAACAGTAACGCCAGCGGTAACAAATACAATAACCACCACAGATTCAACAACAGCATCAAGAGCAGTAACACAACAGTAACACCAACATTATCAGCATCAGTAACAACAGTAAAACCAACAGTAACAACAGCAGCAGAAACAGCAACAGTAAACAAGTCACGCGAGGCTAGAAAGCCATCCAAGCAAAAAAAAAACTAATGAACTAATTTAGAAAACTAATATTAAACAGTGTTGCCACGTACTTAAAGAGGTGAGGGACTGAGAAGGCCTGGTGTTTGTAGACCATTACGAATGTAATTACCTGCAACAGATGCCTGGCCTGATCTGGCAGCACTGTTGACCCCTCGTGTGACCGCTGGAACCACACACCACCTTAGAGAACCACACACCAACTAGAGAACCACACACCAACTTAGAGAACCACACACCAACTTAGAGAACCACACACCAACTTAGAGAACCACACACCAACTTAGAGAACCACACCACCTTAGAGGGCCACAAGAATGAGAGGCAGTAACGAGCCAGCTTCACTTGACCCTAAACAATTCACCCAAAAACGATTCACTCTAAACGAGTCAGACATAAGGGAAGTCAAACTAGAATTCTTCCTGGGAATGAGTATCCACAGTGGAACAACATTAGAGTATCTGGTGGAAGCAGGAATGACCTGCCCAAGGAACAGATCAGAAGATAAAGGACTAAAGACGAAATTATGATGAGATAAGAAAATACCCAACAGGATTACAGTGGAAACCTCAGAGAAAAGATTGTACAAGACATAATGGACCACATCAGAAGGGTCATGAGGCAGAAATCTAGTTTATCCCAGCCGAAACGGGGAGAAATGAAAAGCAAAAGAGGAATCAATGGTTAAATCAGGCTTGTAAGGAAGCAAGGTCGTGGAAAGAGTACATCAATAATAGAACACCAGAGAGATTAGAAGGAAGTACTAAAAATCAGGCAAGAAAGAGAACACCGGATTTTAACACAGTAGCCGATAAGAGGTTGGTGCAAAAGATGGAGAAGCGGGCAGGTATTCCAGTGGATAAGGGTAAAGTAAACGAAACAAAGTAAACGAAAACAGCAAGCTACACACACTTAACATCCACTACGGGCTCACCATAGCCCGTGCTACTTGGAACTTCTTGTTCCAGGAAGCGAATCTTTAACAACAACAACATACACACACAAATCACAATAGCGTGATGCATCAAATGAACAAATCCACAAGAGCCGTGATGAGGGTTCGAATCTATGTCCGAGAGGATCCCAGACGCTCCTTAATCGACTGTGCTACGACATGGTAAAAAGAATTGTAACCGGGAGTTCAACTGACCTCACGCGGATCTTGTGTCTAGGAGAGACTGCAAGCTATTTTGCAGTTTACAGCAAACTATTCTGAGTAGGGAGATCTGAGGCTGGCGAGATATCACGTGCGGAGTGCCACAGGGCACTGTACTCGGACCCATCTTATTTCTGATCAACGAAAACGATCTTCCAGAGGGTATAGACTCATTCCTCATTCCTGTTTATTGGCGATGCTAAAATTATGAGAAGGATTAAGGCCGAGAGAGATAGCAACGGATTTAAAGATAACCTGGACAATCTGAAGAATTGGATCAACAATTTGGACACTTGAGTTAGACTTTATACTAAGTGTAACGTAATGAAAATAGGTGTAGGGAGTAGGAGGCTGGACAACGTAATAATTGGGAGGGATGAAGTCCTATGTAAATCAAGAAAGATCTGGCGGTTAATATCAAACCAAACCTGTCCTCTGAAGACTATATCATAAGCATATCATCAGCGGCATATGCTAGGTCAGCCAATATAAGAACTGCCTTTAGAAAATCTTGTAAGGAATTATTCAGAGCCTCTGTACCACGTATATCAGACCAATCCTTTAGTATACGGCTCCAGCGTGGAACCCATATCTAGTCAAACATAAGACGAAATTAGAGGAAGTTCAGAAGTATGTACCGGGGCTGAAAGTTATGAATTACAAGGAAAGGCTACTGGAATTCGACCTCTCGTCACTGGAAGACACAAGTGCACTGATACCTGCTTAAATTAACATGCGATCTGTATATTATGTCATATCACTTCGTACACTCTTGGCCAATTATCTCTTGAATTGTTGACCAGACCACACACTAGAAGGTGAAGGGACGACGACGTTTCGGTCCGTCTTGGACCATTCTCAAGTCGATTGTGACTTGAGATCAACTTGAGAATGGTTCAGGACGGACCGAAACGTCGTCGTCCCTTCACCTTCTAGTGTGTGGTCTGGTCAACATTCTTCAGCCACGTTATTGTGACTCATCGCCTGCTTCTCTTGAAATAACATTATACACTGTCCACCAAAGCAGACAACTTTGACGAGGTCTGCCTTCCTCCTCATCCACCAGAGCAGACAACTCTGACAAGGTCAACCCTCATCATCCATCAGACCTCCTTATGGTCATCCATCAGACCACCAGAAAAGGCAGCATTACAGAGGTCAGCGTCCCTGGTCACCTCAGCGTCGCTAGAATCTTGTATAATTTCAATCAGGAGAAATATTGCAGCTGTTTATGCTATAATAATTATTTGGTATCATGTTAATATATCCTGAGGTGATTGGATTAATCTCGACTGGATGAGTAACCTTTAAACCGACTTTCTCTCTCATTCTAGTTTCAGTAACTCTGAAACTGTCTATAAAATAAAAGCTTTGATATTACACGTTGTGATCAGCTTTTTCCCCTTGACACTAATTCTATCGTTGCTAATTTGGTGCAACAAAATTTGCTGTTAAATACATTCTGCTGATTTGTACACCATTACATCTGAGGCTGTATTAGCCTGTGTATTCATAATACTTATTCATACCCCGAGGGAAATGGGATTAGTGAAAGCTTTATGAAGATAATGTTAAAACATTATGTTTTAAATTACCTAGAGATGCCGTCCCAAGCAAGTGACGGCTGCCCATTTTTGATTGGTGTTGCAAGACTATTTTCTGTTTATTTATATGGAATATTCCACAACGATGAACAACTTAATAAAGTTTGCTCGTTAGAAAAAATCCCAAGACTTTACCATAGTTTACTTTACACAAGACTTTTGACCTTCCATAATCCTACTACTGATGATCTTTGCTTAACAACCAACAGGTGCCTATTTACTGCTAGGTGAGCAGAGGCATGAGAGGAAAGGAATCGTTTCCAACCCATCTCTCTCTCTTTTCAGGGATCGAACCCAGGATCCTGGGTTATGAGTCGAGTACTTCATAATGGGGACCAATGAGACAACACAGTGTTCCATCGAGGGGATGTGAAGTGTTCGATTTGACCAACATTTCGTGATGTTGACATAGTCTCAGTCTTAAGGCATCGTGCGCTTCGAACGGTTCATGTTTAATCCGAACATCTGAAGCCTATCAGATCACGGTTTACCGAGAATCAGAAAACCACCCCCCTTTTCTCCTTCTTTTCTCTTGCATGCTCTGCTGGTGTTTCTGGTGAGCTGGAGACTGGTAAGAGGCTGGGGCTCGAACCCCCTCAAACCCGGTGTTCCCCTATGCAATATAGACTGACGTTTGGGGGGAGAAAAAGGCCAGTACTGGAAATGATTTCATTGCATAGCAACCTTCATCAATAAGACACAACTCCATAACAACAGTTTCATTAACGTTTATCCTTCAATACGTTTATCTTTTTCAAGACTTGTGAAAATCCCAGGAAATAGCTGCCTCGAAAAATAAAAAGTTTCAATGACCAACAAAAATAAGTCTTGGAGAGATGGTGTGAAAATTATTGACGAGATTAAGAATGTTTTTTATTCTTGAATTTATTTCAACTGCTTTAATGATTCACGTTTAATGTATTTATTTGTAGGTGTATGAACTACATGTTCTTATGTAACTCCCCATTGTGTACCTTCGCCTCAAGCTTTGGAAATAGATTTTGTGGGAAACAAAAAACATTGCTGGTAAACGTGAACAAAAAACAAAAACTTTCTGCTTCGTGATAAAGAGCTTCTCATTGTTTGATGATGGAGCGATTTGATCTTTTATTCGTCATAGCTATAAGAACACAGATTCGTGTTTTGTTTTTGTCAACTTAGTCATAGATGGTGGTAAAAGGAATGTTGTGTATTTCGAAAACATTTTTGTATTTTATGTATTGAGATAATTTATGTTGTGAGCTCGTATATTGTGTATGTGTGTGTGTGTGTGTCTGTGTGTGTGTGTGTGTGTGTGTGTGTGTGTGTGTGTGTGTGTGTGTGTGTGTGTGTGTGTGTGTGTGTGTGTGTGTGTGTGTGTGTGTGTGTGTGTGTACTCACCTATTTGTGTCACCTATTTGTGCTTGCGGGGTGTGTGTGTGTGTGTCTGTGTGTGTGTGTGTGTGTGTGTGTGTGTGTGTGTGTGTGTGTGTGTGTGTGGTGTGTATGTGTGTGTCCGTGTGTGTGTGTGTGTGTGTGGGTGTGTGTGTGTGTGTGTGTGTGTGTGTGTGTGTGTGTGTGGTGTGTGTGTGGTGTGTGTGTGTGTGTGTGTGTGTGTGTGTGTGTGTGTGTGTGTGTGTGTGTGTGTGTGTGTCCGTGTGTGTGTCCGTGTGTGTGTGTGTCTGTGTGTATGTGTGTGTCCGTGTGTGTGTGTGTGTGTGTGTGTACTCACCCTATTTGTACTCACCTATTTGTACTTACCTATTTGTGCTTGCAGGATCGAGCATTGACTCTTGGATCCCGCCTTTCCAGCTATCGGTTGTTTACAGCAATGACTCCTGTCCTATTTCCCTATCATACCTAGTCTTAAAAGTATGAATAGTATTTGCTTCCACAACCTGTTCCCCAAGTGCATTCCATTTTTCCACTACTCTCACGCTAAAAGAAAACTTCCTAACATCTCTGTGACTCATCTGAGTTTCCAGTTTCCACCCATGTCCCCTCGTTCTGTTATTATTACGTGTGAACATTTCATCTATTTCCACTTTGTCAATTCCCCTGAGTATTTTATATGTCCCTATCATATCTCCTCTGTCCCTTCTTTTCTCTAGTGTCGTAAGGTTCAGTTCCTTCAGACGCTCTTCATATTCCATCCCTCGTAACTCTGGGACAAGCCTCGTCGCAAACCTCTGAACCTTCTCCAGTTTCCTTATGTGTTTCTTCAGGTGGGGGCTCCATGATGGCGCGGCATACTCTAAGACAGGTCTCACGTAGGCAGTGTAAAGCGCCCTGAAAGCCTCCTCATTTAGGTTTCTGAATGAAGTTCTAATTTCGCCAGTGGAGAGTACGCTGCTGTCGTTATCCTATTTATATGTGCCTCAGGAGTTAGATTAGGTGTCACATCCACTCCCAGATCTCTTTCTTGAATCGTTACAGGTAGGCTGTTCCCCTTCATTGTGTACTGTCCCTTTGGTCTCCTATCACCTGATCCCATTTCCATAACTTTACATTTACTGGTGTTAAACTCCAGTAGCCATTTCCCTGACCATCTCTGCAACCTGTTTAAGTCCTCTTGGAGGATCCTACAATCCTCGTCTGTCACAACTCTTCTCATTAATTTTGCGTCATCTGCAAACATTGACATGTATGATTCCACTCCTGTAAACATGTCATTTACGTAAATTAGAAAGAGGATTGGTGTGTGTGTGTGTATGTGTGTGTACAAAACTTACACATACAAAAATGTGTAAGGAATAAGGCATGAGAAGTAAGGGAGGAGAGTGAAGTAGGAGTAGGAAGGACAGTGAGGTATGAGGAGGAGGAGGAGAGAAGGAGAGTGAGGTAGGAGAAGGGGAGGAGAGTGAGGTCCCTCTAAGTTCGACCTAATGACCTTCCCCAATTCGCAACAGTTGCCTAACTCCCTGGTACCTATTTACTACTAGGTAACAAAGGCACTAGAAGAAATGAAACGTGCCCAACCATTTCAGTTCCGCCTGGGAATCGAACCCGTGATCCCCGATTGTGATTTGCGAACGAAGCCAACTGTGCTACGAAACCCACCTCTAACATAGGTACATTAACAACTTGATATTTTTCCGATTTTAATATTAGTGAACGCGAAGGGGTACAGTCGCCGGAACGAGCTGTTGCTTGTGTTGTGTAAGGTGATGAGCATCCTTGACCTCTGTAGACGACCGTGACCTCATATGGCTGCCCGTGACCTCGGAGTGCCTCTCGTGACCTTGGTCCAGCAGAGCAAGGCGCTGGCGCGGGACCAGCTCAAACATCACCTTAACAATTCCCCCTGTGAGTTTACCATCCTTTGCGGAGCTCTGGGATCACTCAACTTCTCCCGCCCACCCAACATGGTCCTTGAAGCCTACTAAGGGCTGCCCGACAGCCTCGAAGTACCAGCAACTCGCTCTCTGGTAGTTAGAACGAATCAAATATTCCCTGGTTCATTTCGACGTCTGCTAATTGCTTATTTGATCACTTTTCTTGTGGTAAACTGGTTTGCAGCGCCTCTCGTCCATATTCGTACGTATGGACTGGTGTGGGGAGTGACTCTTCTGCCTCACCTGTCACTCGAAGTGATTTTCCCGTCTCACCTGTCACCTGGAGTGACTGTCACGCCCGCTACCGTGACAGGAGCCGCTGTGATGCCAGAAGAAAGTGATGCTTTTTTTTGTCATCTCTTCAACGCCTGAGACTGGAGAGTGAGAGTTATACGCACGATCGACTTGAGTGTTATCACGTATAATACAAATAATACCTAAAAACATTTTGGTATTAACATAATAATAATAATGATAATAATAATAATACACAGAGAAATCACAGTAATGTGATATTATATATATATATATATATATATATATATATATATATATATATATATATATATATATATGAATGAAAACTCACACCCCAGAAGTGACTCGAACCCATACTCCCAGGAGCAACACAACTGGTATGTACAGGGACGCCTTAAACCGCTTGACCATCACAACCGGACAAAAGGAAGTGATAGCCTTAGCTATATGAACCACTTCCTTTTGTTCCTCAGGCTATCACTTCCTTTTGTCCGGTCATGATGGTCAAGCGGTTTAAGGCGTCCCTGTACATACCAGTTGTGTTGCTCCTGGGAGTGTGTGGCTCGTGTCAGTTATGGGTCACTTCTGGGTGTGTTCATTCGTATATAGTCCTGGGGACCATTCAGGCTTGTTCGCATATATATATATATATATATATATATATATATATATATATATATATATAAAGGAAAACATCCACAAGAGCTGTAGTGAGGCTTCGAACCTGTGCGTTTATAATATTGGATTTACAAAATATACATAAGATATACAAGACATAATACAGTGGTTAATTAGTAGGTATAGAAAAAATGGTCATTGAATAAAACGAAATGATATTTAAAATGTTTTGAACATGGTGCTATCCACCATGTTCTACATGGTGCTAGGGAGCCGGTCGGCCGAGCGGACAGCAAGCTGGACTTGTGATCCTGTGGTCCCGGGGTCGATCCCGGGCGCCGGCGAGAAACAATGGGCAGAGTTTCTTTCACCCTATGCCCTGTTACCTAGCAGTAAAGTAGGTACATGGGTGTTAGTCATCTGTCACGGGCTGCTTCCTGGGGGTAGAGGCCTGGTCGAGGACCGGGCCGCGGGGACACTAAAGCCCCGAAATCATCTCAAGATAACCTCAAGATCCATGTTGTTTTTGCTGACAAGTTGTCATATAACCTCTGAACCCCTTAATGTTCCCTCCCTAACCCCCCTCCCCCTCCCCCTCCCCATCCGTCATCCTATCTATATCTTTCATGTCTGTCATGTCATATCTGTCATTTCAATTACCCAAACATTGCAATACCTAAACATTTCAGTTACCTAAACATTTCAACAATTACCTAAACATTTCAACAATTACCTAAACATTTCAACAATTACCTAAACATTTCAACAATTACCTAAACATTGCAACAATTACCTAAACATTTCAACAATTACCTAAACATTTCAACAATTACCTAAACATTGCAACAATTACCTAAACATTGCAACAATTACCTAAACATTTCAACAATTACCTAAACATTGCAATACATACCTTTGAAATTCACGTAGTTTTTTTTTTGGGGGGGTAGACTAAAGTGATCTGTTACAACAGGTATAATGTTGTGGACGTCAGCTGTTGGTCGTGCGTAACGTGTCTATACACAAACACGTGACAGCAATACGCGTGACAATTGAATTAACATAACTGACGCAAGAGAGAGAGAGAGAAGTAGGAAATATGGATGTGAATGAAAGTATGAAAATGAAGGATAAAGTGCTTTAAGCCAGAAAGCCTAGAGCACTTAGAAAGGCTACAAGAGGGCAGGATTAGAGTTGGGATATAAGGACAAGGAGGTGGGATGCGAGGACAGGATATAGGAGCTATAGGATATAAAGAAAGACTCGAGGGACGTTGCCCAACTTAATATAACAGAGTTGTGACCAAGGGGCCTGAAGGCTGAGTGGACAGCACTCGGGATTCGTAGTCCTAAGGTTTCGGGTTCAATCCCCCGGTGGAGGCGAAAACAAATGGGGGACAGAGTTTCTTTCACCCTGATGCGAGTGAATGAGATAGACAGCAAGACTAGTATAACCCCACAACAGTTCCATACAACGTGATCATTTACGTGGGCGTTGGCCGAGGGAGGAACCTTCTTATCCAAGTCACTTCAGCAATTGATCAAAGGTCCATCTGTACGCCAGTATTATGTCCTATTTAATGCCGCCACTCACAGCTGCTATAGTGTATGTACCTATTTTCATTTACCTATTAGGTCTTACTTATTAGAGCCCACGAAAGGTCTTATTCCGTTAGCCTCGTCTTCTGGCGCTAATGAATGTTTTGGTAAAGATTCAAGTTAAATTTTAATCAAAGCTTATTTTTTAATATATTATATTAAATGTTATTCACAAACTTCCATAAATTTAAATGTGTATGGAAAAATACTATTTATTGTATATGCGTAAATGAGTAATTTACACGGTGAAATTACAAGGCCGTTCGTATCTATAAGTAAATTCCCATTTCTGTTCATAAATACATTTACAAGCACTCAGTCAAGCTAGTTCCTTTAGAGCTTGGTGAGCACAGGATTCAAGCCTCTCAAACCCGCTTTTGTTTAACCAAGTTAACATATATATTGGCGAAACGTGACTGCAGAAAACGTTCTCACAGACCTAAAGCTGCCCTTATCAACGTGAACGATGGATTATAGTGTGTGTGGGACAGCTCAACAGGGTATAGGGGTCAAGAGATCACGGTCAAGTGCTTGAAAACAACACCACCACCTAGCTCAGGTCTGCCCACACCGGGCCAGTGGGCCGCCCATACATGGCCAAAGGCGGGCTCACACCGGACCACCACCCTGGTACTGCCCACAATGGGCCACCACAACCCCTGGCCACCACAAGACCCTGCCCACAATGGGCCACCACAGACCCTGCCCACAATGGGCCACACACCAACCCCTGGCCACCACAGACTCCTGCTGCACCAATGGCACCACCACAACCCCTGGCCACCACAGAACCTGCCCACAATGGGACCACCACAACCCCTGGCCACCACAGACCCTGCTCACAATGGGCCACCCACAAGCACTAGCCACCACAGACCCTGCCCACAATGGGCCACCACAAGCACTGGCCACAAGGACCATCACAGGCCCTGGCCACATCAGCTCCCGTACCTCTAAACGTGATAGACAGTTAAGCCTGAACTCATTGGTGCTATCTCTAGGGTTTCTGGCCATTGTTTGTTAAATTCTTATGTTGGTTTGAAACACATTGCAACCCGTTTTATTTTGCCTTCGTTATCTTCTTTCTTATATATTGTTTATCAGTTTGTTTCGTTAGGAAATGGTCAGTCTTGAGCTTATCAGTGAAGATAGTTTAAGGTAAACACGGAACAAAAGCCTCAAAGAAGGCACCAATCCTTCAGTACGTCTCACTTCTTAGCTCCTAGCCTGTCCTCACATCCCAGCTGTTGTTCGACTCTAAAATCCCAGTCTATCCTCTTATCCTAGTCTATCCTCTTATCCCAGCTCATGGTGTATTGTAGTATCCCAGCTGCAAGTCTGTCCTCATATCCCAGATCCTGGAGTTATACAGTCATCCTGGTCCAGGCCTTCAATCATCACAGGTAATTGCCTATAATGATTGATTGATTGATGAAGATTAAGCCACCCAAGAGGTGGCACGGGCATGAA
>WNGS01006636.1:14968684-14989393 GCA_020271785.1 Procambarus virginalis
TCTCTCTCTCTCTCTCTCTCAATCGATCACTCTCTCTCTGTCTCTCTCTCTCCTCTCTCTCTCTCTCTCCTCTCATCTGTCAGTCTCCTCAGTCTCTCGTCTCTCTCTCTCTCTCGCTTCTCTCT
Organism: Procambarus virginalis; assembly: GCA_020271785.1. Lineage (NCBI taxonomy): Eukaryota > Metazoa > Arthropoda > Malacostraca > Decapoda > Cambaridae > Procambarus > Procambarus virginalis. The sequence goes on from WNGS01006636.1 coordinate 14,968,810, forward strand.
CTCTCCTCTCGCTCTCCCTGTCTGTCTTCTCTCGCTCTCTCTCTCTCTACTCTCTCTCTCTCTCTGAGCTCTCTTCCGGGTAGGGGAGGTATGGGAAGAGGGTAGGGCAGGTGGCGAGGGTAGAGGGTCGGCCTTGACATGTTGGAGGGCGGTGTGGGTTTGGAGGGTGCGTGAAAGCCCGTGGGAGGGAAGGGAGTTTGGTGGTTCCACTCTGTCATCTTCTACATTCCACAACGAGTGTAATGTGAAATGTTGGGTCGGTACTACTTTTTGTATGTAATGTGGAACAAAATACCCAAAAAAGGGGGGGGTAGGAAGAGCATGATATTCCTGCTATTAGACTAGCACGATTGGTGCGTAAGTTGGCGTAGAGTGTTTGTATAAGCGTCCAATACTGCTGGATCATATTGAAGGATATTATATGCCATACGACCCGGCATACGCAAACTGCGATATTCGCTACATGTTCCGCCCTTCTGCTGCTTCTGCTGGTGCTGTAACTGCTGCATGCTGGTGCATAGTAACTGCTGCTGCTTCTGCTGCTGCTTGCTGCTGCAACCTGTTGCGCTGCTGCTAGCTGCTGCTGCTGCTGCTTGCGTGCTTGTTTTTGGTGAGGGGCACCTCCTGCCCCTCCGATCACATGGTCATTAATCATCCTGCGTCAACGCATGGCGACGCAATGCTGTTTACTTTCTTCACGACAATACGATCAATATCGACGTATTGATCGGGCCCACTTGTGCAATCAGTGCCTCGACTGCAACGATCCAGTCAGATGGATTCAAGTTAGGGTGGATGATTCTGCTGTTTCCTGGAGAGAAAGCCAGAGGCGTCCGAGTGACGCCAACGTACGCCGCGTCTCCCTGCAAGCCTTTGGCATGAATTTTAATTTCACTTTCATGGGGTTCTGTGTGTATTGGGTGGTGGACGGGGTGGAGTCGGGGTGGGTCGGGGGGAGGCGTGAGGGCTTGACCCTGATGGTGATGAGGGGGAGAGATGTGACCATGGGAAATGGAGGAGGATAGGGAGGGTGTTTGAATGGAGATAGAGAATCCCGGGTTACGAAGTACCATGATTGAAGGTCCATTGATACTCAAGTGTGAGGAAGGTCCGTTGTGTATGGCGAGATCTGTGAACTTATTGTGGACCGTAGTTCCAGCTCTTGTGGTGACTGTTGCTGATTGTTATTGCAGTAACAGATTCGGGCATGGAAGGGGAAGGGCGAAGGGTGGAACAGGAGCAAGGGTAGGGAAAGGCTAAAAAAAGGCTTAGAAAAACGAGTGGAATTACTTAGATACAACTGCGAGGATTTCATTAAAAATCCTTGTGAGATAGACCGCATAATTATCAGACGAATTATCATAATTTCGACGAAAGGAAAGATCAACAGTTATTTAGCATGTGTATGGTGATGTCTGAAGCTGTGGGAGATTATTAGTGGTGCTGAACTTGGGTTGTGCCTTGGTGAGTTGTGCCGATTTCTGATATTTCCGGTGAAATAAATGTATTATACAGTACCTGAGTCCAATAAGTTGACCAGCCGATAATAGGATGCGTATATACTATATTTAGGGTCTTATGACTGATTATTTTGGTTTTGGTTTCACGACTGTTGTAAAAGCAAATTGGCCACTCATCACTCATAATTTTTGTAGTGAGTGGGAAGTGTCTGATACGTCAGGGAAGCACTTTGTACACAGGCAGGAGAGAGACTCCTGGAGCTGAAGAGGAAGGTTCTTGTTGAAACTAATGGAGAGTGCATCATTGTAGAAGCATTATACGGTTTCTGTGACTATAATTATTAATAAAGGGAAGATTCATAAATCCTTTCCAGTAAAGGACAATACATTAACCTCTTCTTGTGTACTACACTATGTTGTGTAAATACAAAACAAATATTTTACTGTATTTTGGTTGGGTACCATTCCTTTCCCCCGTCCCATCCCAAATCCTTATCCTGATCCCTTGTAAGTGCTATGCGCTCTCTCCTGATAGTTCCCTTACTTCCCCTTACATATAAGGGGAGTCACACATAACTGAGCAACTGAGTGATGCTACTGTATCCATCAGTGACGGGGGAGGGGTATTGTATTGTTCCATCAGAGTACATATTGACCTGTACCTGTATTTGGTGCTGCTATCATGTTATTGAAACTCGTGCTGTAATTGGCTCTCTTGTTCCCGTGTTAGTTTTGTTGTGACAATTGCCTGTTATTATCTGGTGATTGATAACGATGTCTACATGAATTATTTTGTTTTAAATATGACTGGCTGATGAGCTAATGATGTGTGTTTATTATGCAGGTTAATAAGTCAAAGTTGAAAGTCACAATCGACTTGAGAATGGTCCAGGACGGACCAAAACGTCGTCGTCCCTTCACCTTTTAGTGTGTGGTCTGGTCAACAAGTCAAAGTTATTATGTTATATGTTAGGCAGGTTATTATGGTCAAAGTGTTTCATTTGTGTTCCAGCCCGTTCCCTATACTTTGCCACTCTGTAAAAAATCCAACTAACCTCATTCGATATGCAGGAACCCAACCAACCTAACCTAACCTATCGAATCCAATGCATAGAAAACGTAGGTATATGTGAACCATTATTTTGTTCATTGTAGGCTGGATTTGTACCGTTCGTCGCTATAGCGGAACATACTTGTCGTATTCGTGGCGAGGTCGGCTTGCCACACCCCCCACCCAAACCCACACCCCCTCATTCGTGGTTGCCGTGTCAGCGGGGTCCAGAAAACTGTTGTTGTAAGCGCCAACTAAAGTATTCATAATGTGCTTTTAAGAGATGCTTAGCCAGACGGGCCGCAACATCGCGTGGGGAGTTAAATATGGCCCGGATTCACCACATGTAACCTTTGACCTCTATAAAAAAATGTTTAAGAAAGGCGTATATATATATCCTCTAACCTGTCTGCCGCAATCTGTCAAAGCTGTCATGTGATATCTTTATGTAAAGGTCACATTAACATTATTTGAGAGATAAATGTTCCCCTTGGATCATTAAAATTGTATTGTTTATTTATTTATTTTTTGCTTGACAAAATCGTCTTTTTATTGTAGTTTTCTGACTATGAATTTGTTGAATGAGCCGATCATAAAATTCTAAGATAATATACTCGAGTAGTTAAATTTTTTGTAGCATTATCTGGATGAGAAAACTTGTGAACAGAATTTAAATTCAACATTTATTGCTAGAAAGTGATTTAATCAAATTTGGTTTAATAAAACAGTTTGATAACGAGAGCATTCTCATCTCTCCAGAAATTTCAATGTCAAAGATGTGAACTAAAAGATTTATCCGTAGTTAGTGTGAATGTAAAGTGATGCTTCAGCCTCACCCTGTGTCTAAGATGAGTGAGAGAGAGGAGAGAGAGAGAGAGAGAGAGAGAGAGAGAGAGAGAGAGAGAGAGAGAGGAGAGAGAGAGAGAGAGAATAAGGTCATGGCATATGCAAATCACCTTGCCCTAATTACCAACTCGTTGGTATAATTACAGACAATTACTGCAATTGATCCATCTCCTGCCTAGAGACAACGCTGAATTGACGAGTCTATCACACTTATTCACAAGCGCTGACGGGACTGGCTATCACTACACTAACAAAGATGATTAGTTGATACTAACAGAGATTCCCGTTGTTCACAGCCGTTGATTATTTTTGTTATATATCGTAAATATACCGATAATCAGTGATAATCAGTTGATTATGATGAGGGGAACAATGGCGCTCAGCATGTCTGAGAACAGCGTTAATTGTGTATCATAGACAGTTTGTCTGTCNTCCTTTAATAATCAGTTAGAGAAAAAGATCTGGAGTTGATATCACACCGAACTAGGTGTGATATCAACAATCTTCTGGAATCAACATCAGAAGGATATCATCAGCAGCATTTGCTAGGTTGGCCAACATAAGAACTGCCTTCCATACTTCCGCATGGAATCATCCAGTGCCTTGTATGACACATATGTCAGACCAATCCTGGAGTATGCGGCTGAATCGTGGAGTCTATATCTCGTCAAACGAAAGACATAGTTGGAGAAAATTGAGAGAAAATTCCGCCAGACTAGACCAGAAGCTAAGAGGTATGAGCTACGAGAAAAGGCCTCTGGAATTAAACCTCACGTCACTGGAAGAGTTATGTAAGACATGATTACTACCTGAAAAAAAATTCTCAGCGGATTGACAGGGGGGAAGAAAAAGACAAACTATCACTTTTGTACTTCTCAACACATCTTCAGACTTATTGTATTATTCATACTTCTCAAGATGGGTTGATTAACACGAGCGTGCTTAAGTAAATTCGTAAATTCTTGTTTAATTTTCCCTTCGTCGTTACACGATTTCACATTATGTATCTCCTGTTAACTTTAATTTCTTCGTTATTTACACATAAAATCGTATATATATATATATATATATATATATATATATATATATATATATATATATATATATATATATATATATATATATATGTATATATATATATATATATATATATATATATATAATAAACAAAATAACAATATTATCATTATTAATAAAACTACTTGTGGAACGCAGGACTCTGAATTACTAAGATGTGAAACTTGATGGGTTCTTCGGACCAGACTAAGGTTCTGATTATAAATAATATGCAAATGACCGTAATTTGCGTTTTTACCAAGTAAAAGTGTGTCTAGTAATGCAATAATTTCGCATATGCTATCTTACCTCCCTGGGGGGTAAATTGCACCAAATTGTTAAAAACATCTTCACGACGACATGACGATAATGGAACAAAACACACACACACACACACACACACACACACACACACACACACACACACACACACACACACACACACACACACACACAGGGGGATGTCTCCCCCCGGTAAGGTGGGAGACATCAGAGTGGCGAGATGTCACCAGCGGAGTCCCACAGGGCTCAGTACTTGGACCCAATCCTGTTTCTAATATATGTAAACGATCTTCCGGAGGGTATAGACTCATTCCTCTTAATGTTTGCTGATGATGCAAAAATTATGAGAAGAATCAAGACGGATGAAGATAGACAGAGACTACAGGATGACCTGGACAAACTGAAGGAATGGTCTAGAAAATGGCTGTTAAAGTTCAACTCAGGAAAGTGTAAGGTAATGAAATTAGGCGAAGGGAGCAGGAGGCTGAACACAAGGTATCATCTGGGAGGTGAAATCCTGCAAGAGTCAAATAGAGAGAAAGATCTGGGGGTTGATATCACACCGAACCTATCCTCAGAGGCCCACATCAAAAGAATATCATCAGCGGCATATGCTAGATTGGCCAACATAAGAACTGCCTTTAGAAACTTGTGTCGTCAGGACACAAGAAATCGTTCAGGACCCTGTATACCACTTATGTAAGACCAATCCTGGAGTATGCAGCTCCAGCCTGGAGTCCATACCTAGTTAAACACAAGACAAAGTTAGAGAAGATTCAGTGGTATGCCACCAGGCTCGTCCCGGAACTGAGAGGAATGAGCTACGGAACAACAAATTATTATATCTCTACCCAACACAACAAATTATTATATCTCTTCCAAGTGCTTCATAGTCGCATCGGATCAGAGCTTCATCCTGATGTTCATTTTACCTAACTGATGTTATTGTCAATCTTAAGGGATTCATTTGGTCTATCGACAAGTGATCGTGTATTCTTGGCTGCCATATTGAATGTTGCATGTTGTATTACCTGGGAGTACTGTATTACCGCCTGGCCTTGTGGCATGATGAACGTTGTATCAGTTGAATGTTTTGGCTACTGATTTCACCTGATGATTTCTGTGTTCATTGATGCCATGACTACTGATCCTGATATCTCTCTGATGTGAGAACTACTGATGCTGATTTTACTGATGTGATAACCACTGATGCTGACCTCACTGATGTGATAATAGCTATGTTTATATCAGTGTTCAGATAACCAACTATATTAACCCTAGCCTGCAGCGTTGACTCTTGCAACAGAGTACTGCCCATTGCAGCTGCACCATTGCGTATGCTGCTCCTGCTGGCTAAGTAGCCTTGCCTGTGTTTACTGTCAACCATTCTAATCATGTTTGAGCGGTTCTTCTGTGGTGCCATTACAGCCACATATACACACTAATTAAGGTCGCATTTGACTCCCCCCTTTTGCTCAGAATCTCGAGGAGTCCTCCCTTCTGTTTGGCTTCGGAACAGGGCAGAGTAAATTTTTATTGTACACTGAGATAAAAATTCTCGTTTTCCAGCAGACACCTGGATGGACTTGATGTATATACACCTGGATATATATATACACCAGTTTCTAGGTGTATAATCAATACACTGAGACTTGGCTTCAATCCTGGATAATATTCGTATATTACAATATACTGAACCGGTTGGTTAGCAAAGTAAATATAGTGACTTTAGGGGACAATGGTGACTCACAAATCTGCTCACTCACCGCCTTCTTCACTATAAACACTTCTTTCCCCTCGTCACTGCCGCTGCTTACAGTGCATGCGATCCTTATCACCGTAACCAGTTTCACGGTACACTATCCTCATCAGTTTTGACTCAGGGGTCAAGTGAGTGTACTCACAGCACTCAACACTCACACCGTGTGTGTACTCAGCCTGGCCTGTGTGTGGTTTTTAATGTGTACACAAGCACTCACTCACCTGTAGGACGCTACCTGGTGATATTAACACTGTAATTGCTACCAACACACTGCTCGGATGGTGCCACCACAGAGCGACCATTACATTAAGTACTTTCGTATTGAATAATACATCTTCAGAAGGAAAGTGCATTTAATAATACATTCTTTTGAAGATGTATTATGAAATTCGAGTACTTATAAGTACTTAAGAAAATTCCTGTTTCAATCCTTCCTTCGTGGTCTGACACTGTCTCATATATATATATATATATATATATATATATATATATATATATATATATATATATATATATATATATATATATATAAATATATATATATATATATCTGGCCGCCTTTTGTTATTCAGAAAAAACTCTTCCCCCTCCCCCCGCCCTCAAAAAAAGTACATGCGAGGAGATTTTGTTTAGTTCCCCCCCCCCCAACCCCCTCACCAGGAGCGCAGAGCCGCTTGGGCCAACATCTCCTGACATTTCACGACCAATAAATAGCTCCCGATTTAACAAAAAAAAAAAAGTGTTATGTAACACCGATTCGAACTCAAGATTTTTTAACTTGGGAGATAAACTTGTTGATGTCTGTCATATAACAGGCTCTTCCCAGAACTGCTTGGCCTGTACTAGCAACAAATGACAACGTTGGGCAGAGGGGGAACGTGTAAATGACTGTGTACCTAATTCTTCTTTTAAAAAGGTTAAGGGCATTTTGTCTCTCCAAAATCTGCCCGCTCACTTAACTCTGACATGCTGGGGTCAGGGGAGAGGTTCCTATATCACCCTATCTTGGTTATCTTGAGATGATTTCGGGGCTTTTTAGTGTCCCCGCGGCCCGGTTCTCGACCAGGCCTCCACCCCCAGGAAGCAGCCCGTGACAGCTCACTAACACCCAGGTACCTATTTACTGCTAGGTAACAGGGGCATAGGGTGAAAGAAACTCTGCCCATTGTTTCTCGCCGGCTCCTGGGATCGAACCCAGGACCACAGGATCACAAGTCCAGCGTGCTGTCCGCTCGGCCGACCGGCTCCCAATCCCTGTCCAGTCTTAATACCTGAAACACAGGTCATGTAGAGAGGCCGTTCCCAGACCGGCGTGCTGTTGCGTGCGTGTGTGCGTGTGTGTGTGTGTGTGTGTGTGTGTGTGTGTGTGTGTGTGTGTGTGTGTGTGTGTGTGTGTGTGTGTGTGTGGCAGCAGCAGCCACGTGCGTGTTGCAGAATCTTGCTGCTTGTAATGCAACTCTGTTTACAGTTAGTTTATTAGACAAATCAGCATTTGTCGACTACAATTACAATGTAATACAAAGTTGGTTACAGTACCCAACCAGACAATTATCAGAGATTATCCGGACAAGCAACACGGAAATAATCGACAACTACATCAATAGAATATTGATATAGCTGAAGATATCTAACTACATAGCTGAACTACTGCACATTAAGCACTCGTCCAACAATAAACAACCAGCCTTTACTTTTACCAATGAAGAATAATTATTCATCAATCGGCCATGAATAGCCAGTAAGAATAACTCACGTAATTATTCAAGACAGAATTACCAGTTTTCACCACACCAACTACCCCGGCCGATCGTTAGGAATGCACGGCATTCCCAATGTAATTAGCAAATGTACTTATTCGTCATTTGGATGATTAAGTATTGAACCAAAGTACTTGATCATCCAAATGAGGATGATAAAAATAAAATAAAAATAAAATGTTTATTTAGCTAAGGTACATACATACAAGGGATTTTACAAAGAATGATTGATTTATAGATAGGGCTAGTACATACAATGCCTAAAGCCACTATTACGCAAAGCGTTTCGGGCATGGTCCAAGAGAGACCGAAACGTCGTCGAAACGTTGTTTCTCAAAATGTTGAGAGTTAGTATCTTTAGCTTTAAATAATCACTGAAGCGAGAGTGTAGGCATCAGTGAGTTAAGAGCACAATGGCCGGATTAAATAATAAACTCACTTCGAAACATTTCACAGTTTGATTCAGGAGTTCTGAAGCCGTGCGTCAAATGTATTGATAAGTGATATGTGGGGTTGTATTCGAGAGACAAGCAGTGTGTTCATACAGTTGCCTTGGGTGTAAGCTGGTGTTGGCCCCCCCGTGTACAGCTGGTGTTGGGGGCCCCGTGTACAGCTGCTGTTGGGGCCCGTGTACAGCTGGAGTTGGCGCCCGTGTACAGCTGCTGCTGGCGCCCGTGTACACCAACACAAGTCCTAAATTTACTAGTTCGCGGCAGGCACGACTTGGTGTGCTTATGATAGTGAAGCTCAGTATTTCCTTAGATGTGACTCACAGAGCCAAACATCCACTACCAATAAGCTTGAGGAATGAGAATGTCTTTAGGGAGTTTTGACCCCCCAAAAGAGATCCCTTGCTGTTATCTGACGCATATTGACTTCTGTTTCAAAGATAATTTTTGGCTATCTTCTGTCTTACACAGTAATTACTGTCTTTTTTTTATATAGGCTTCCTGCCTCAGTTACCACTGGCTGTGTCCTGCCTCAAGGATAACTACACTCAAGGGCGCGTGTGTGTGTGTGTGTGTGTGTGTGTGTGTGGTGTGTGTGTGTTACTGCCGCCACACAGAGGTATTGATTCCTAACCAGCCTCGGGTCACCAATGCTTCTCCTCTCAATTTGTCAAGGTATTGACTGAGTACATTCTCCTCAAGCTGGCGAGCGCACTCTCCACACTCTCCTATTCAGGGCGTCAGGCAATATTCTCTCGTTCTGTTCCCCTTCTGAATTTATAATGTCCTTGACGCGCGCTTGTAAAACATTGTTTATCACTCGTCACCGTTTGTGGTATTATTGTTACTGTCGCTGAAGGCAATTATGTTAGTGCTCGTTCCTGCCGTTGAAGAGGTAACGGGATGTTAGTAGATAAATTCTATAAGCTTTCTTAATTGCTTTTTTGATAGAAGTTTCCATCTATCTATCTAGATAGATAGATAGATGAGTTTTTGATCGGTCTCGTTGTTGTCCTCTACCTCATATCTTGGTCGCCAGGATTACAAGTCGTCGCCAGGCTCCAAGAGTCGTCGCCTGGTCCCAAGAGTCTTTGCCAGGCCCCAAGAGTCGTGGCCAGGCCCCAAGAGTCGTAGCCAGACCCAAGAGTCGTCGCCAGGTCCCTAAAAGTCGTCGCCAGGTCCCTAAAAGTCGTCGCCAGGCCCCAAGAGTCGTCGCCTGGCCCCAGGAGTCGTCGCCAGGTCCCTAAAAGTCGTCGCCAGGCACCCAAAAGTCGTCGCCAGGCCCCAAGAGTCGTGGCCAGGCCCCAAGAGTCGTAGCCAGGCCCCAAGAGTTGTGGCCAGGCCCCAAGAATTGTGGCCAGGCTCCAAGAGTCGTCGCCAGGCCCCAAGAGTCGTCGCCAGGCCCGAAGAGTCGTCGCCAGGCCCCAAGAGTCGCAGCCAGGCTCCAAGAGTCGTCGCCAGGCCCCAAAAGTCGTTGCCAGGCCCCAATTTCATCGCCAGGCCCCAAGAGTCGTCGCCAGGCCCCAAGATTCATCGCCAGGCCCCAAGAGTCGTCGCCTGGCCCCAAAAGTCGTCGCCAGGCCCCAAAAGTCGTCGCCAGGCCCCAAAAGTAGTCGCCAGGCCCCAAAGTAGTCGCCAGGCCCCAAAGTCGTCGCCAGGCCCCAAAGAGTCGTCGCCAGACCCCCAAAAGTCGTCGCCAGAACTACATGTTCCCACAAACAAACATTGCTGCGACTGCCTTTCACTTCGTCGCCTCCCCGCCGCATCCTGCGCTAAACGAACATCTCCTGGCCAAAGGAAAACAGGAGAAAGCCGTTTTGCCCACGATGCTCTGCCTTGATTGTGTTCGGAGAGTGAGGGTTGGGGACGTCCCGCCAGCAAGACACACGGACGCAGGGGGTGTGAGATGCCCTGAGACACACAACACGTGAGATCTGGCTAATCTTCAACTCGCAGTGAAGGGCCGGATCCGACACCTAAATTGTGACGAAAGCTTTAGCGAAAGGGTCCTCGTGGGACAGCTGTTGCCTTCAGCACACACACACACACACACACACTCCTCCACCAGGTGGAGGCTGACTCCATACACAGTTTCAAATGTAGATATGATAGAGCCCATTAGGCTCGGAACTGTACACCTGTTGATTGACGGTTGAGAGGCGGGACCAAAGAGCCAGAGCTCAACCCCCGCAAGCACAACTAGGTGAGTACAACTAGGTGAGTACACACACACACACACACACACACACACACACACACAGGGGGGCCAGGTAGCCTGGTGGATAGCGTGCAGGACTTGTAATTCTGTGGCGCGGGTTCGATTCCCGCACCCGCAGAAACAAATGGGCAAAGTTTCTTTCACCCTGAATGCCCCTGTTACCTAGAAGTAAATAGGTACCTGGGAGTTAGTCAGCTGTCACGGGCTGCTTCCTGGGGGTGTGTGTGTGTGTGTGGTGTGGGAAAAAAAGTAGTTAGTGTAGTTAGTAAACAGTTGATTGACAGTTGAGAGGCGGGCCGAAAGAGCAAAGCTCAACCCCCGTAAAAATACAACTAAGTGAATACAACTAAGTGAATACACACACACACACACACACACTGCATTAGGAAGCGATGTGGTGGAGGCTGACTCCATACACAGTTTCAAGTGTAGATATGATAGAGCCCATTAGGCTCAGGAAACTGTACACCTGTTGATTGACGGTTGAGAGGCGGGACCAAAGAGCCAGAGCTCAACCCCCGCAAGCACAACTAGGTGAGTACAACTAGGTGAGTACACACACACACACACACACACACACACACACACACACACACACACACACACACACACACACACTTTGAATCATAATATAAATAACAGATTTGATAGGAAAAACATGCGTGTAGTCATTTCATTAAAAAACTAACTAACGACTTGAAAGGTAGAGTTGTAGAGCTCTTGCTAAATCTTGCAGGCACAAATAGTATAAAAAAGTACAAAAAATGCGGAATGAATCTTCAGTAAACCAACAGAAACAAAGGAGCACAGATGGGTTAGTTGAGAAAAATAAAAATAACTCAAATTAAAAGTCAATTAAGAACCCCACATATAATCAGATGACTTTCACATAATGAAATACAGCACAGAGCCAGATTGTGTGTGTGTAGCCCCGATGACGAAAACAGCAACAGTTTGAATCGCAGATATTACCTCCTCTGCTACACTGCCAGCCGTAGCATATTCCTTCATTTCTACAGATGAGAGATTTGACTGAACCTTAGCAATAATACCAGTTGAAATTCCAAGTATTGGAAAAACTGACAGAATAATGAGAGTCAGTTCCCAGCTATGAACAAAGGCATTCATGATGGATGCAACAAATATTGTCATGAAGAACAAGAACATGCCAACCTTCTCTCCAATACCTTCATGCAGTTTGTTCAAGTCTTCTGTCACCCCTGCTAGCAAAATTCATTTGTTTGGTGTGTGTCAAAGCACAGTGGAAGTAAGAATGTCGGTTCATCATGGGATAAAATATAAGGAAAACCGAAGCAAAATGTAGACTTTTCCGCTCCAGTAATCTAGAGACTCAGGAAAGAATAACAATAAACTTTTCATTAATATATGCCAAAGACAACCTTACCTAATTAGGAAAAGTAAGAACGTGGGTTTTGTGTCTTAGGAGCTTTCAAGAAGAAGACAATAGACACCAACAGCGGGGACATGACGAGAAAGGTTAGTGAACTCTATCACACACACACACGCAACTTCCTCACTCGACACATTAAGGAAAACCCAAAGGATGAGTTGAGATGAACCGTTAGGGGTTACATTTATATTCCTCCAGAGTAAATCAGGTATCAGACAGGTAGAATACAAAGCTCTCCCTCACAGCCTGCGACCCCCTGGTTCGTGTACCCAGCCGAGGTCAGACAAATGGACGAACTTAAGGAAAAGATGCATATACGAGGCAATGAGAGCGACTTTATGACGCAACACGACGCTTAAAGTTCACAGGACAACACTTGAAGCGTGACGACTAACACACAACACACAGACATATATACACAGACGTTGAGATATTAGAAAGAATGTTTTCAGTATCAGAGTACTTGACAAATGGAATGCATTAGGAAGTGATGTGGTGGAGGCTGACTCCATACACAGCTTCAAGTGTAGATATGATAGAGCCCAGTAGGCTCAGGAACCTATCCATTTGTTGATTGACAGTTGAGAGGCGGAACCAAAGAGCCAGAGCTCAACCCCCGCAAGCACAACTAAGTACAACTAGATGAGTACAGACTAAAGAGATATGACAACCCTAATCAGCCACGGAAGAAAGAAGAGAACTATCAAGATAACCGATGATTTAAGGCCAAAAATTCAAGTACACGAGTACCACCATAAGTCCATAACGGTGAGAAACGAATACCTTAGAATCAGAAAAGAAGCGGAGGTGTGAAATTACAAATTACATATATTTCAAGACAAAAGTGGAGTTCAATATACTGCAAATAGGTAACAGTAACATTTCATTAAATTCTGGATGTCACTGATTATCAGAAGTGGCTTACTCTGTTTTTTTATTTGTTAAAATATATGCGTTTTATGGCTATAAAAGGGGTGCAGATCTCCACAGATCTCCAGTATCATCTATTGATATTGGTTATGGCTCAAAAAGGCCTCCACTTACGGGCTATTCATGCCCGTGCCACCTTTTGGGTGGCTTAATCTTCATCAATCAATCAATCAGGCTATAAAAGATGTTCAACGAGACTGTGATGTCCCTTCCACCGTTCCCTTCACATGGCGAGTGAGTGAGCCAGTGATGAGGGACATCAACATGATTACTTATGACAGGAAGCCAGCGAGGAGCTCACTGTTGGGTCCAGCTGTTGCAAGATCATGCTTGCACATGATGGCCTGAAGGTTCTCGTTCGAGTCATAGAGAAGTTGCAATGCTCGTTTGTGTGTGTGTGTGTGTGTGTGTGTGTGTGTGTGTGTGTGTGTGTGTGTGTGTGTGTGTGTGTGTGTGATTTTCCCGCAGCTAAAGATATCTTTGAAGTCAATTTTGTCTACAATGAATCAATTTGAAGTCTTGCTGACACTGTCAGAAGCTGCCAAGACGGCTATGTGACAGACTACAGGGGTAGGACAAGTTGTTTTGAACTACTAACGAGCAAGTTGAGGTCATTTGGCACTACCTTTGCTATCATGTTGATAGCTAACAAGCGCGCCGGCTGTGGGGCTGTGGGCCACTCCAAGCAACAGCCTGTTGGACCAAGTTATCACAAGTCGAGCCTGGCCTCAGGCCGGGCTCTGAAAGTAGCAGAACTCCCCAAACGCCTTCCAGGTATGATCCAGGTATGGGAGTGGGTGGTGGTCTCATCGGCAGCAGAAGTCTCAAGTGGTCTTTGAACATACTGAAACTAACAGTGTAAGTGGAACTTCACTGCATCATAGTAACCGTATACACAGTATCTCATCAACTATTACACTGTCGTAGGAGAGTGTTCAGGATCTCAAGTGCAAGACTAACTAGGAAACTGTGGGTTTGAACATCGAGATTCAGCAACGAGTGTTTCAAGCTGATTATTGACCTTTTCATTTCACTGAATATTTACACAGGTAATGTGAGGTATTGTGACGGACAGTGTGCAGTGTGGGATACAGTGTGATGTTGGAATACACTCGTTATCTCCTCAATATGACGCTGAAACACCTCCTTATCTCTTCAATGTCACGCTGAAATACCTTATTATCTCTTCAATGTCACGCTGAAATACCTCGTTATCTCTTCAATGTCACGCTAAAACACTTCGTTATCTCTTCAGTGTGACGCTGAAATACCTTATTATCTCTTTAATGTGACGCTAAAATACTTAGTTATCTCTTCAGTGTGACGCTGAAATACCTTATTATCTCTTCAATGTGACGCTAAAACACCCTCGTTATCTCTTCAGTGTGACGCTGAAACACCTCGTTATCTTTATAGCGTGTCAAGTGCATCTAATCATTATCAAGACTTCTTGGGCGCGTTGAATAAATTAGTTCACAACCACTATATGAATTAGTGAACATTAATAAGCGCATTAAATTAGCGTATTAGGAAATTAATGCGCTTTAATAAATTAGCATAAATTAATGTATGAAAGATAACAAAAATATACACGATGAACAGAAATAGATTTTGAGGTTTTTGACATTGTATTATAACACACTGTTTCATTATACACGCGATAAAAGACTGCATTTATCTCTCGTTTATTGCGGAGTGTAATGTATTATATCTGCGTGTGGAACGAAAGTTGTGCACGTACTTTTCTCCGTGGTGTAGTGGTAAGACACTCGCCTGGCGTTCCGCGAGCGCTTTGTCCTGGGTTCGTATCCTGGCCGGGGAGGATTTACTGGGCGCAAATCCTTAACTGTAGCCTCTGTTTAACTCAACAGTAAAATGTGTACTTGGTTGTAACAACGATTCTTCGCGGCGGGGATCGTATTCCAGGGACCTGCCCGAAACGCTCCGCGTACTAGTGGCTGTACAAGAATGTAACAACTCTTGTATATATCTCAAAAAAAAAAACTAAAGGCAGTGTACATACAGTACCGTGACCACTAATGACACTATACAAAGCAAAGGTGTTATCGCCACTTTATACATTTGTCTTTAACAGCAAAAAGACTATTCTAAAACATTAATTTGCGATCGTTTCTTTGTTTCTGTTTTTTTGCGTGCGCATGACATTTAGTGCGTATGAACGAGAGTGCGCATGCCGTTGTTCAGGTATAACTGCATCTTGGCATTAATCAGTCTTCGTAATTACACCCCAGGTACTTCCCCCTACACGTGTAATGTCTTTAGGTATCCCTAACTATCCTTAATATAATTAGGTATCACTGGCATAACGTAGACTAGAACGAGTGGTTGAAGGTCAAATGTCAACCGTAAGTGCCGCTAATGACATTTTTTCATCTCGGAGATGACAGGTGTGGAAGCCTCCGGAGGGCATCGCCTGTCCTTGCTCTTTACAACCAGCTTCCGCTCAGGGGGGGGGGCGAGCAGCTCTGAGATGAGATGATGCCTCTAGAGCTCTGGGATGCTGTAGAGGCATCTCAAGGCCTGTATCTCGCTCGCGGAGAGATGCGGGGGTGACTTATTATAGAGAGAACGTGAGACGAAGAGCAGTTAGGAATATAGAGAGATGGAGACCGTCTTTACGTGAGAGAGAAGAGAGAGAGAGAGAGAGAAGAGGGAGGAAATGTGGATGATTTATGCATTTTATTGCACCGCATTAACGAGTTCATTGGAGTCGCAACAACGAGGTCACTTCAGGTTCATTTCTTGAAGATTAAGCACATCTTTTCCCATCTTGCAGGAGACGCAACGCCTCAAGATGGGCTGAAGTGCAGTCAACCACTACTGAGATGTGTGGTTCTTACTCAAGTGATGGGGAGAAGGAGGTAGAAAGAAGAGACGATGGAGAGGGGACAGAGGGCATAAAGCGATGAGGAAAAGAAGAGAAAGGGGCAAAAAAAGACGGGAAAAGAGAGAGAGATGGCGACGTAATTCCGTCAAATAAATTGCTGTCTAATCCTCCCTTCGAAGGACTCCTATTGTGATAGCTTTCAAAACAAATTGAAAAATCATTATTAAAATGAAATGTTAAGAAAAACACAACAATAACAATAATAATTGCGAACAGAAATATGAAAAGCAGATTGCAAACTCAGTTGCCACTTAAAATGCAACATAACAAGCTGATTAGTTGAATATTGTATTTGCAAATATTTCCCATATTTAAAGGAATGTAATAAATACAAAATGTAGATTTAATATTATATAGACGACTTTAAAATGTCTATATATTTATTCCTCTGGAAGTTTTGCAACGAAGTTTAGGTACATTTCAACAAAGCAAATTTACTACGCAGCAAGATTAGATGCATTTCAACAAATCTATATTGCAGCAAACGAAGTTATCTTAGCACAAAGGAACGCTCAAAAACCTCCCCCATTGAAACAGATATAATCTATTGCGCAATGCTGGTGGAATCAACACACACACACACACACACAGGGTGCCAGGGGCAGGTAGCCTGGTGGATATCGCGCAGGACTTGTAATTCTGTGGCGCGGGTTCGATTCCCGCACCCGGCAGAAACAAATGGGCAAAGTTTCTTTCACCCTGAATGCCCCTGTTACCTAGCAGTAAATAGGTACCTGGGAGTTAGTCAGCTGTCACGGGCTGCTTCCTGGAGTGTGTGTGTGTGGTGTGAAAAAAAAAAAAAAAAGTAGTTAGTGTAGTTAGTAAACAGTTGATTGACAGTTGAGAGGCGGGCCGAAAGAGCAAAGCTCAACCCCCGTAAAATACAACTAAGTGAATACAACTAAGTGAATACAACTAAGTGAATACAACTAAGTGAATACAACTAAGTGAATACACACACACATGGTCCTTAAAATAGTCAAGAGGAGTTGCAATTGCAAAACACCCTTCCCTCCTGGTATTTAGCACCATACCTCTCGCCCTCTTGTGTGTTCCAGTTCCCACGGCCATGGCATCCCAGGTCATATATTTCTGCAAGTGCAGCGTGCAATCAATGTGATCTACGGGCGATAAGCCAGACGGGCAATACTGTTTACGACTTGCCAGCGCAATACACGTGTCTGTTTGTCTCTAGGGAGGCGTAGTGAGGCTGTGAAGTTGATACTCGCAGTGTCTAATTTTTTGCATGATTCCTTCATAGAAAGCACACGAGACTACACTATTACTACGCATGAATACCCCCCAATGGCTTGATTGGTTGAACTACCGATTTTCGTACTTTTTGAGACCCGTGATCGAGTCTCTAATGAGCCAAGTGAATCTGTCTACCTGTAGTTAATTACCGTCTAAACGAACTGCGTCACACTGTTAAACAGTGTGAAACAGTGTCACATTGGAGCTTTGCTTACTGCGTGAAGCACTTGCGTCACATATTAAACATACTCCAGTATTTCCCATGATTGTCTGTTATCAGACAATTTAAGTGAATTAGCGAGCTCTTTCACCTGTAAGATTGAGGTCCTGCACGAGAAGCGAGACCCCCTTGAATATTTTGGTCATGTTTACGAGGTATTTAACGATCGCGCACTGCACACACTTTTAACCCGACTTTACCTGCGTACAAATAAGGCTCTCGTGGCGTTCTCTGCCAGGTCGTGAGGTGGGAATTAACGGCATGAATTACTCGCTGATTAAGCGAGAGTTGCCTGCTTATTGTTGCACAACTTAAGATTGAAGGATTGTTGCTTTTTCATTAAAATTTGATCATATTGGAAGGATTGAAAGGGTTAATGGTGTTGCAAGCGTAAAGGGTTGCATATACATCACATGTGCTGTGACAGGTGTTCCACATACTCCACACGTGCAGTGGCAGGTGTACCACATACACCACATGTGCTGTGGCAGGTGTTCCACATACACCACACGTGTTGTGGCAGGTGTGTCATATATGCCACACGTGTTGTGGCAGGTGTGTCATATATGCCACACGTGTTGTGGCAGGTGTACCATATATGCCACACGTGCTGTGGCAGGTGTACCATATATGCCACACGTGCTGTGGCAGGTGTACCATATATGCCACACGTGCTGTGGCAGGTGTACCACATACACCACACGTGTTGTTGCAGGTGTACCACATACTCCACACGTGCTGTGGTAGGTGTACCACATACTCCACACGTGCTGTGGCAGGTGTGCCACATACTCCACACGTGCTGTGGCAGGTGTACCACATACACCACACGTGCTGTGGTAGGTGTACCACATACTCCACACGTGCTGTGGCAGGTGTGCCACATACTCCACACGTGCTGTGGCAGGTGTACCACATACTCCACACGTGCTGTGGCAGGTGTACCACATACTCCACACGTGTTGTGGCAGGTGTACCACATACTCCACACGTGCTGTGGCAGGTGTACCACATACTCCACACGTGCTGTGGCAGGTGTACCACATACACCACACGTGCTGTGGCAGGTGTACCACATACTCCACACGTGCTGTTGCAGGTGTACCACATACACCACACGTGCTGTTGCAGGTGTACCACATACACCACACGTGCTGTGGCAGGTGTACCACATACACCACACGTGCTGTGGCAGGTGTACCACATACACCACATGTGCTGTGGCAGGTGTACCACATACACCACACGTGTTGTGGCAGGTGTACCACATACGCCACACGTGCTGTGGCAGGTGTACCACATACACCACACGTGTTGTTGCAGGTGTACCACATACACCACACGTGCTGTGGCAGGTGTACCACATACTCCACACGTGTTGTGGCAGGTGTACCACATACACCACATGTGCTGTGGCAGGTGTACCACATACACCACACGTGTTGTTGCAGGTGTTCCATATACGCAACGTGATCTTCAGTTCGCCCACAAAGACTCGTCAAACACTTATAAAAAGCGACAGAGAAGATTACGGTAACTTAACGAGCCGATGAACGTTTTGTTTTTACACTCAACTACTCGGAATAAAAGTTGCAAGTAGCACGGTCTATGGTGATCCCGTAATGGACTTTCCTGGCACAGGCGCTGCGCTGGAACTTGAAGCTAGTGACATTGGAAGCTGATTTTTATATCGTGGTACTAGGTGGGGGTGGGGGTCATGGTACTTCGTAACCCGGGATTCTCTATCTCCATTCCAAACCCCTCCCTCTCCTCCTCATCATATTCCATCGGTCAACATCTCTCCCTCTCACCCTCAGGGTCAAGCCCCACGCCTTACCACCCGGACCACCCCCGACGTCCACCCGTCCCCACCCCAACACACAACGACCCAAATGAAAGTGAAATTAAAATTCATGCCAAAGGCTTGCAGGGAGAGCCGCGGCGGGTTGGCGTCACCGGGACGCCTCTGGTCTTTCTCTCCAGGAACAGCAGAATCACACGCTAACATGCATCACTGATGAATCGTTGCAGTCGAGGCCTGATTGCACAAGTGGGCCCGATCAATACGTCGTATGATCGTATTGTCGTGAAGAAAGATACAGCATTGCGTCGCCATGCGTTGACGCAGGATGATTACTATGACCATGTGATCGGAGGGGCAGGAGGTGCCCCTCACCAAACGCAACAGCAGCACAGCAGCAGCAGCCGCACAGTTGCAGCAAGCAGCAACAGTTCAGCAGGACGTAGCAGAGCAGCAGCAGTAAGCACGCAGCAGCGTTACAGCACCAGCAGAAGCAGCAGAAGGGCGGGACATGTAGCGAATATCGCAGTTTGCGTATGCCAGGGTCGTATGGCATATAATATCCTTCAATATGATCCAGCAGTATTGGAGCGCTTATAATCACTCTTACGCAAAAGCTACGTACTCAATCGTGCAGTTCTAATAGACAGGCAATATCATGTCTTTCCTACCCCCCCCTTTTTTTGGGGTTGTCCACATTACATACAAAAAGAGTACAGCCCACACATTTCACATTACACGCGTTTGGAATGATAGAATGACAGAGTGGAACCCACCAAACGTCCCTTCCCTCCCACGGGCTTTCACGCACCTCCAAACCCACCCGCCCTCCAACATGTCAGGCGGACCCTCTCACCCTCGCCACCTCCCTCCCTTCCATACCTCCCCTACAGAGGAGAGAGAGAAGAGGGAGAGAGAGAGAGAGAGAGAGAGAAAGAGAGGAGACAAGAAAAATGAGAGAGAAGAGGAGAGGGAAGGGAGGAAGAAGGAGACAGAGACGAGAGAGAGAGAGAGAGAGAGGAAGAGAAGAGAGAACAGAGAAGAGGATGTGTTGACAAACGTCAAAATCGGGCTGCATTATATAGCTCCATTTATGATTATCGGTATTGGTTAGCATTTCCTTAGATTTGAGATATCGCCTCGATATCATATCGGGTCGCCCCGGACACCGCCGGGTAC
>WNGS01006636.1:15016153-15026540 GCA_020271785.1 Procambarus virginalis
AAACGGAATTAACTGAGTGAAAAGAGAATTTGTCTTGTACTCGAGTTTTTGTCTCGAGTATACATTTTAAAATGATTACAGAATTTTTGTAATTTCAGCGAGGCAGTCACTGAAGGTAAAAAAAGTGCAATATGAACAATAAGATATTCGTTTAGGCCTTTCTAACTGGAGTGATTTTGTTTAAAATATATATGTATATTTACATTATTATTTATTTATTTATTAACATTTTAATTCCACACATAGGCAGTGCAAATGATATCTAACCAAACGTTTAATAGGATCACGAACTCAATACATCTATTTTTATGGCTTATTTAGGCTTTATCAAATAAAACATTTAACCCTCAAACAACGTAGGACCTGAGAATTGTCCCAGGGACAGTGACTCTGACTCCTGTTGGAAACAATGGGTGTAAGTTGTCAGTACTGAAATCGTTAACAATTAATAAGATTAGTCAACCTGGAAATAAACAGATCTACGCTGAATTATCACGGTCGTTCTTTGAAGTAAACCTAATATATATATATATATATATTATATTATATATTATATATATATATATATATATATATATAAGTATATAGATATATATATATAATATTCCCTGTGAAGTGTTCATTTAATCCTGTGGAGGAATCCGGTGATTTTATGCTTGTTTCTTGAGGATTTATGGTGTGGTTGACGTTGTGGGTCTCCTTGAAGGAGGAAGGAGGAGGCACTTAGATTCCTTTTCTCACACTAATGTTGTTGATCAAACGCTGATGCAGTAGTCACCACACTATAGCATTATATCCACTGGCGAATGGCCCGGCTATCCTCCCCCCTACACACACACACACACACACACACACGACGCCAAAATTATGAGAAGGATTAAGACAGAGGAGGACAGCTTGAGGCTTCAAGAAGAACTGGACAAGCTGCAGGAATGGTCGAACAAATGGTTGTTAGAGTTTAACCCAAGCAAATGTAATGTAATGAAGATAGAGGTAGGAAGCAGGAGATCAGATACAAGGTATCATTTGGGAGATGAAATACTTCAAGAGTCGAGAGAGAGAAAGACCTGGGGTTGATATCACGCCAGACCTGTCCCCTGAAGCTCATATCAAGAGGATAACATCAGCGGCATATGCCAGGTTGGCTGACATAAGAACGGCCTTTAGAAACTGTGTAAGGAATCTTTCAGAACATTATATCACATGTCAGACCAATCCTGGAGTATGCGGCTCGAGCATGGAGTCCATATCTAGTCAAGCATAGACTAAACTGGAAAAGGTTCAAAGGTTTGCCACCAGACTAGTACCAGCTGAGAAGTATGAGCTACGAGGAGAGATTACGGAATTAAACCTCACTTCGTTGGAAGACAGAAGAGTTAGGGGGGACATGATCACCACATTCAAGATTCTCAAGGGAATCGACAGGGTAGATAAAGACAGGTTATTTAACACAAGGGGCACACGCACTAGGAGACACAGGTGAAACTGAGTGCCGAAATGAGCCACAGAGATATTAGAAAGAACTTTTTTAGTGTCAGAGTGGTTGACAAATGGAATGCATTAGGAAGTGATGTGGTGGAGGCTGACTCCATGCACAGTTTCAAGTGTTGATATGATAGAGCCCAATAGGCTCAGGAAACTGTATACTGTTAATTGACGGTTGAGAGCGGGACCAAAGAGCCAGAGCTCAACCCCCGCAAGCACAATTAGGTGAGTACACACACACACATTTTTTGCTCTCGCTAATGTTCTGATTGCGCTCAATGGAACAGTGATGTTGCTTCCGTCACTGCGTCACGTGATGCAAGAAGCCCGCGGTTAGTCGTATCTGGTGTATATATTACACATTTTGTGTATCACACTTGTGTGTGTCTTACACATGCATCAAATATCTATTGTATCTCATTTCTTGCAGGTCGGCGTTCAATCCCGACCGTCCAAGTGGTTGGGTACCATTCCTTCCCCTCGTCCCATCCCAATCCTTATCCTGACCCCTTCCCAGTGTTATATAGTTGTAATGGCTTGGCGCTTTACCCCTGATAGTTCCCTTCGCTTCACACCTATATATATATATATATTATATATATATATATATATATATATATATATATATATATATATATATATATATATATATATTTTCACAAGAAACCTCAGGCAAGCTGTCATTTGAAAGAGATGCAAAGTATTTCTTGGACTTACACATCCCAGCCAACAACCAGAGGAGAAAAACCTGACCTGTAATTAACTTACAAACATGTGACTTATGGTCTCAAAGTATGATCCATTGATACACTTAATGACAACTTGCACTCTAGCCTGTGTCTGTTGTACTCTTGACGATGTATGTTGTACTCTTCGTATTGTATGCTGTATTCTTGGTCATGTTGACCAGACCACACACTAGAAGGTGAAGGGACGACGACGTTTCGGTCCGTCCTGGACCATTCTCACGTCGATTGTCTCAAGTCTTGGTAATGCTGCTGGAACTTAATGTAATTTTTCACTAAGTCTCTTCCTTCCTCTTGGAGGCCAAAGGTAATTTTCCTCGCGATTCTATCAGAAGTGAGATTGGTGGAGCTTCGTTGATTCTCGAGACACTGAGCTAGCTAATGCCAGTAGAATCTCTGTGATAAACCCAGTCTCACAGATGGTCTGTGTCGCTCAACAAACACTTATTTTCTTTACTTTCCCTCGTTATAGTTATTCAAAAGCGCCACAAACACACACTAAAAACGGCCATTTCGTGAACTTTCTCTTCCTCAAACTCGAGCATCATAAAATATTTCGTGAAAGAGAGTGAAAGCTATCGTAATTTAGGCTACAAATACACGATATTCTTATCTGTAATGTTCCCTAATTTGTATTTTGTATTATTATTTGGTCATTATTTCCGGTTTTGTATTCCCGAATTACTATTGCGAATTTTGAGCTGTTTTCACTGGAGAACCCGAACGAGGCTCACCAAAAATAACATTGCGTAATCTGAAGTGATGGCCCTAAAAAGCTTACTTTTTTATAGCTCTTGCTTAATAGCACCAATTCCACAAAAGAGGTGGTGGAGAGGTTTATTGTACCGACCAAGCAAACCGGTTCAATTACGGCGTATAACCGGCGGTCGTAAAAGCTGCAACTGGTTTCAAAAATATTCTGTCGATGGAGATCAACTTTCTGTATCACTCGGTGTGCGAGTAATTCCCAAGCACGTGATTGGGTTGACGTTAGTGTGTGGGGGTGTGATCCCAGGCACCTGATTGGGTTGACTGGCAAATACTTCGTCTCAACGCTAAAGTACATAACAAACACACATAACTTGGCTGCCTTTACAGCTGAACAGCTTTCGTTCTCAGATTCCTTAATGTAATGAAGGTTATATTTAATGTTAATAGCACTCTTTGCGTTATTATCATCAACACCATTTCACAAGAAAGATGAAAAATGAGAATGAACCTGAGATAATTAGACTTTCATTGCGGAAGTATAAACACAAGTGTTAAGTGACCAGCTTATGAATAGATAACATTACCTGTTCTGTGAGATAATTTGAATGATAAATAAAAGCAAAGTAGGAGCAGGAACTGAGCCCTGCAGGACGCCTATGTTTATGGGGAAATAAATAGAGGTTTCTAGTGCCCCTTACGTCTTCCATAGCATCTTTAATGGGATAAGATATATGTTGTGTCTTGGTGGTCGTGCCCCAATCACTTCGACAGGTCGGTAGAGTGATGGTCACACGTCTTGCAGGGTTGTAGTTCAGTTCCCAGAGGTTCCACGTGCTTTGGGTACTGTTCCATCACTCTGTACTTATTCTCAATCTCCTTGTTTTCATATCTCAACTCCTTGTCCATATATCCCAGCTCATTTTCCTTATATTCTAGCTCTTTGTTCCCATCTCCCAGCTCCTACGTTCTCATCTCCCAGCTCCTTTTCCTCATATCCCAGCTAATTGTCCTCATATCCCAGCTCATTGCCCTTATATCCTTTCTCAATGCTATACTGACATACTGGCTTAGCGATTTCCTTCATAATTACCTGACCTGCGTGTACCTCTTCTATACTGAGTCAACAGTTTCATCAAACGAAGGGCTTTAAAGGTAATTGACACGATATTTTGCTTAGTAGTTAAACTCTGCAAGCTGCAATCAACTAGACAGTGCCCTTGGTGATCTGACGTGAGATAGGAACCACATACTGCAGTGCTGACAATACTTGACCTGACTGCTAATACTTGACCTGACTGATAATACTTGACCTGACTGATAATACTTGACCTGACTGATAATACTTGACCTCACTTTGACAGTACCCTGACATTGACCTTACAAAGGTAAACAACAACATACTGAAATAAAGTGAGACAAATACATTTTGATTCAGTATGAATAAGCATTCATGCTGATCTTTTACTTTGAAGTATACATGTGAACATCTCTGTGAAGTTGTATGTAAACATCTCTGTGAAGCTATTTATCAAACACTTCTGAAATGACCTTAAAGGGCTTGTTTCTCGGGTGACTTAGGGGACCCAACCCTTAAAGCTATGGGTGACTCTTTCAAGAAAGTGATAACGAAACGTTAAACCTCCATCTTAACCCTTGTCGACCTGCGCAGCGCTCAAGGGTGTGTCACGAGGAAGAGAGCCATGTAAGTTCGCCCTGGAGGAAACGAATGTAATTCCTATGACTGGTTCAGTCAGTAGAACGGAACTGCCGAAATCGGAAGCGAAAGGGGAGGGGAGAGGAGGTTACAGATTGAGGAAGTGTCAAGGAGCAAGGCAGAGCAATGTTGCGATCGTGAGAAGGTCAAGGCGCAGTGCCAATATTCAGTGATACTTAAGTTCGATGGAAAAAGATCGAGGGCTTAGTGGGATTTTATGGAAGATAAATACCTATTTGGCTGGTGATTAAGCTGCTTCTGATAATTGTATGTGGAGAAACTTGCATCTACTTCTCCCTGAAGTTAGAGAATCAGGATATCGATAGACTCACCGAATCTATTGAGGCGAAGAATATCCAGATTTTATGCTTCAGTGTAGAAACACAGAACCGTTCTATCTAGCCAAGGCAGCCTGGATAAAGCCGTCTCACACACTGACTCTGTAAACAAAATACCGTCTCATTATATTCCAGACCAATAAGCTTGTGTAAAAGGTAGTTTTGCAATGCTGTGGTTTTCTTGTGCGTGTGTATCCTTAACATTTAACCCCAGACGTGAGGTACCGAGGCATGCTGATATTTAAGGCTCAAAATGGCTGGTTAATTCGTGCTCTTTATCTAGAGACGTGCTTGTTCGTGATCTATATGTCTGAATCTTTGCCTGATGACACCCTATAAACTTTGTATTAAATGGAATTTAAATTTTATTCATATAAAATTGAAGATGTCTATTATGGCCAATAGGTTCTGCTGTTTTCTTAATTCTTATATTTTTGTTATAGTTGCTTCTGTTTGCTTATGTCTGGTGCAAGATTGCAACTAAAATAGATTGTAAACATGACATTTATGCCGTTGTGATCTCTGACCGTTGTACAGTGGCGCCTTGTATCCTGAAATTGTGTGTTGAGCCATATGCAAACTAAAGATATCCGATCCCTTGCACTTCGCAACACTTACTCGGTCAGAGACATGCGTGCAGGGAGGAACTCTCTGTTCGTCATGTGTCATTGCTGTCTCTAGTGTGTCCTTGATCCTTGGAGAGTTGACAATGTCTCCTGCCCTCATTGATTGAAAGTTCGTGTACTCAGGAACCTTAAGCTGGAGTGCAGGTGAGCACTCTAGTACAGTTTGAACCGATCAGGGTGGAGTGTTCTGCCTCAATCATCCTGACTAGATTACCTTAATCATAAATATATACTGAGTTTAAGAATATAACTACAGTTCATATCTGAGCAAAGTGAAGTTAACATTAATTGAAAGTGATGAAAGGGCTTTTTTGATTAATTTAAAATGCCATAGTTCGAGCTGTCAGTCTTCCCAGGAATTATATTAAGGTATATTAAGGAGTAAATTAAGTCCATCTTAATAGGGCTCGGTATACTAAAGTCGGTATACTAAATCTGTTGGCTAGGGGTATGATCGGGTGCGTAAACCATTTCTGGAACAGGAAGCTCTGATTGTATATTAAATATACCATTGTGTTTTTGCTCTTACTTCAACTTCATGACCTTTTTCTCCCATTTGTTTTTTATTCCTGAATATTTGGAAAGTTATTCATAATTACATCCACTATCTTTTCTCTCCATGTCTTCTGTCCACCACTCATAATAATAATCGTTATTCAGAGGAGTGTGTGTGTACAAAGAACATAGTAATGTACAAGTGTAGGGACAGGATGTTGTTGTTGTCTAAGATTCGCTACTTGGAACACAAAATTTCCAAGCAGCACGGGCTATGGTGAGCCCGTAGTGGACATAGAAGGGACAGGAGTTACACGTAATAATGCAGCCACTATTACGCAAAGCGTTTCGGGCAAAACCCTCGTCTCTCATGCAAGAGTTTTGTCTGTTGCTCTCTAGAAAATTTCTGAGTGACAATTGTTCTTTGCTTGGTCTCATACTGTTCAGTGACTTTGTTGTTTATGATTTTCATGGCAATCAGCCATCTGTTGCTATAGTTTCTGTTACATTTAGCAGTGAAGTGCATATAGTCGGTGCTTCCAACTCTGAAATCTGCATTTGTTACCTTGCAAACCGAGCAACGCCACCACCATCACTCTTGCATTTCCCTGTGTTGCAAGGTAGTGTCATGAGGGGTGTTGAATTTTTGGTGTCATTGTTGTGGTTTGTACCTCCATCATTGATACTGTTTTTTGAGTTTTGTCATTCATCATTTCTTGAATCTCATTTTAATCTTCTTCGGTAACTTATCAATGTCAAGGACCTGCGTGTCTTCCTGGGATGATGTGTGGTTGTAGCTGGAGCTGAAGGTTAGGGATGGAGAGGCGGTTGTGGGTAAGGTTGTAGAAGAGGTTGTAGACCGGGTTGTAGATGGGGTAGATACTTCTGTATCTGCACCTGAAAGGTTGTGCGTCAGATACTAAGACCCGCCTGTCCATTTACCACTCACTTAATGCAAGCAATTCTTTCCTGCATGCTATTTGATTTCCTTTCCAAACTCTGTAATGTGTATTATGTATCTGTGTGTCCTTGTGTGTGGCTGTGTGTGCGTGCGCGCATTTTGCATGTAAACTTATGTGTCATAGCGTAAGTTTACTTAGTGTAGTTACAATGAGGGCTAATTATTAGTTGTGTCCCTTCGTCCTGTAAACTATCATACAACCTTACGAAGCATATCCGATGGCTCAGCGGCCAGATTCACGAAAGCACTTACGCAAGCACTTACGAACCTGTACATCTTTTCTCAATCTTTGGCGGCTTTGTTTTCAATTTTTAAACAGTTAATGAACTCCGAATCACCAGGAGGCTGTTTATAACAATAACAACAGTTGATTGGTAAGTTTTCATGCTTGTAAACTGTTTAATAAATGTAACCGAAGCCGTCAAAGATTGAGGAAAGATGTACACGTTCGTAAGTATTTTCGTGAATCTGGCCCCAAGCCTCCACCGCCCTCGTATTTCAGTTACTCAATCAGTCTACCACTTTTACAAAGAGGCTTTTCCGAGGTGTTCTCGGTACCCTAGTTTTCTAGGCTTGATATCCTCTTGTTCTCAATGTTGTAGATATACAAAATTCTTCCCTATACAATTCTGCCATAATTAAGTTCTATGTGCTCAAGGTCATTATATATTCTCTTGAGAAAAGACAACATTTCGGAATAGGATGATGTGGTAGGCAGGAATACTAAGAGCAGCTTCATATACTCACGCGGTACGCAAACCAGCTTATTGCTACATTGGAACTGACTAATCAGAGAAAACCAAGCGGGAATGGAATGAAAGAAGGAATGATGAAGGAAGACGGAAACAGAACACAACAAGAACCCAGAGAGGAGGCTAGCGGGCGACAATGAGTATATAACGATGCGCTCCATGTAAACAGGTTTGGTGGCGACCTCTGGACGGGACACGCTTTAACTATACCCCCTCCTGGAACAGCTGATTGTGTTTTGTTGTGATTCTTGATTGAGTGATTCGGCGCGACCTCAAACGCTGTCCAAGACGCGACCCAAGTATATGCAGAATCAGATTCTATTATCTAATCCTGCATTCTGGCATTCTACAGGTTTGCCAAATAGCCGATACCGAGTCATAAGCTTCAAAGAAAGAGTATGGTGTTCCTCGGAAGCATCAGTAAAATGTTAGGTATAACAATGAACACTTCGAAGCGTGTGTGTGTGTGTGTGTGTGTGTGTGCCAGAGGCAGACATGGATCCCAACCCATTACGGCCCGGTCACTCATCTTGTGCCCACCAGATGAACCGCAGCCTCCGGGGAGCATCACCGCAACCAGGACCTCCTCCTTAATACCCAAAGACAGAGAACGTACCCAAGACTGCAGTAAGATGAAGTCATGTACCTCCAGTACATCACTGAGATAGGATTGATGTACCCCAGAACATCACCAGGATAGGATTGATGTACCCCAGAACATCACCAGGATAGGATTGATGTACCCCAGAACATCAGGATAGGATTGATGTACCCCAGACATCAGGATAGGATTGATGTACCCCAGTACATCAGGATAGGATTGATGTACCCCAGACATCACCAGGATAGGATTGATGTACCCCAGACATCACCAGGATAGGATTGATGTACCCCAGTACATCATCAGGATAGGATTGATGTACCCCAGTACATCACCAGGATAGGATTGATGTACCCAGTACATCAGGATATGATTGATGTACCCCAGACATCATCAGGATAGGATTGATGTACTCCAGTACATCACTAAGATGAACGAAATGACGTCCCCGGTGTTATGAGGGCGCCTCATACCTCAGATCACACACACCAATGAATATATAAAAGAGGAAATATGTAAGCTCCAGACTAAACGAAAATATGTTTAAAAAAATGTGAGTGTACAGCCAGTCAGTTGTTGATTGATTCACTCATACACTCTGATAGTGACAAAATTCATGCTCCTGCATTGTAGGTCAGGAGGAACATGCTCCTGCTTTGTGGATCAAGAGGATCATGCTCCTGCCTTATAAATTAAGAGAATCATGTTCCTACATTGTAAATTACAAATGTCATCTTCCTGCATTATAATAATAATGACCTTGTTGAAATTGGCTGACGGGTTTCCTCCTCTACGTTCCTGCCTTTCTGACTACAAATTTTCCTCCTAATTCTCGCCCGTCACGAAGAATGACAAAACATTCAGTTAAACATGAAAAAAGGCGTTTTATGAAAACGATAGAGGAGCAGGAAACAAGAGGAATCCATACCCTTGTATACACAGTATACATATGCAATATGTATGCATTCTAACACGTAAGTATTGTCGTTTATGCAAGTATTACCATTAGTAGTCATGTAGTTTGAAGACTACCAGAGTGTTAGGACAAGGTAGGGACGATGCAGCTCGGTTAGAGCATTAGACTACCTTATTAATTTCCCCGACGTGAAGAAGGGGTCTAATTTACGAGCATATAATGATATATATTCTTTGCTGTGCTGAGAGTATATAATGATATATTCTGAGCACAGCAGGTCACGTCCGGTGGCCTTGAGGGTCCGCTCTGCGTGGAATTGTGCTGCTTCCGTCTCTTGCCTACACGAGATGAATCTGTTTTATTAGGAATTAATAGCACTGCAGTATATATAAATAGCATTATCTATAGATAGCATAATACAGTATATATTTTGGTAGCATTCTTTCTAGTAGACATAAGTCATTGAATATATAAACAAGGGATGAGAGGAATGATTATGGAACGAATCGTTTCAAATTTTCTTGTTTATCTTCACTTGAGAAGGAAATTGAAAAATTAACTTTCCAAAGTTCATTTTGCAGTTTTATTTTGACCTGACGCCAAGAGATTTTTCGTTGATCCTGTTAAGATATTTTAAAAGACAGGGGTGAAGTGAATGGAAATTAGCTTGAGCAGTCGTGTATATAACCAAGATGAATGAGGTAAAGTAATTTGTTGTATTACTTTTAACAGAAATAAGTAATGCTTCATACAGTAGGTTTTCTCCGGCTTCCTTACTCCTCAGGTTTTTGTGATGGCTAAGGCAGTGTGCTGGGTATTCTCTCTTGGTCTTGAAGATAGCAAAGATAGCAGACTGATGCTGAGTATCGGCGGTCTGTTGATAGCTGATTGAGAGATCAGGTTTATATGTATTGTTTCACGGCGAGGTCTAATCTTCAGTCGATATCTGCCGATTATTTAGGCGATGTGGCTCAAGATATCTGTGGTGGTGATGATCTGGGTCTGGTAGAAAGTTTTTTTTTATATAGTCTTGTTGTTAGTG
>WNGS01006636.1:15078828-15091161 GCA_020271785.1 Procambarus virginalis
GAAAGAGGATTAAAAGATAGGTATAATAGGTACTATAATTACATACAGGTACACAACAAACCCCCAGCTACTATCTATCACTACGTATAACTACCTCAGCGCCATCTTCCCGAACGTAACTAAGCGGCTTACACTATTGTTAATAGTAAACAGCTGAAGATTACTCTTAAGAAGTTGAATCCAAACTTAATTGTCTTCCTGTTACTGAAGACAGAGTACTCCGGTACCTCGGTATAGTGAACTTTCACTATTTAAAACAGCCTGTCGACCCCCATTCCACCTATTACTCTCCCACTCTACTGAGGTCACTCTACTGAGGTCTCTCTCAACTGACGTCACTCTCTCACTATACTGAGGTCTCTCTCTCTCTCAACTGAGGTAATTCTCTCACTATACTGAGGTAATTCTCTCACTATACTGAGGTAATTCTCTCACTATACTGAGGTAATTCTCTCACTATACTGAGGTCTCTCTCTCTCTCAACTGAGGTCTCTATCTCACTATACTGAGGTCACTCTCTCACTATACTGAGGTCACTCTCTCACTATACTGAGGTCACTCTCTCACTATACTGAGGTCTCTCTCTCTCTCAACTGAGGTCTCTCTCTCACTATACTGAGGTCACTCTCTCACTATACTGAGGTCACTCTCTCACTATACTGAGGTCTCTCTCTCACTATACTGAGGTCTCTCTCTCTCTCTCAACTGAGGTCTCTCTCTCTCTCTCAACTGAGGTCTCTCTCTCACTACACTGAGGTCTCTCTCTCTCTCTCTCTCTCTCAACTGAGATCTCTCTCTCAATCTACTGAGGTAATTCTCTCTACTTCACCTATTACCTTCTGCTGACACACTGAGCTCCAAATATGACAAGTTTCCTCATCGTCAGGAAACTCACTGTTAGTGTTGTCAAGCTTACCACGTGTGTCGAGGCCTGTCAAGTCTCCCGCCACAAGTATCCATTCCTGTTCCTTCATCCACGATCTGCAGCTTTCGGTTTGTTCACTGTTGGCTGCAGCTTGAGGGTTAAGTCCGGTTGGGGGTCTCTGCCCTTGGTGATATGTGTAATAGCGTGTTGCAAATCCATATTGCAAAGCCGTCTATATAGGCATTTGCCCCTTAGAAATGTATACTGCATTGACTACGAGGGATGTGAACGGCATTCACAATGTTCCGTTGGCTGGTAAAGACATAGTTATCTTAGGTTGATGCAAACATAATTAACTCAGGTTGATGCGAACATAATTAACCTCAGGTTGATTTAAACATAATTAACTCAGGTTGATGCAAACATAATTAACCTCAGGTTGATGCAAACATAATTAACCTCAGGTTGATGCGAACATAATTAACCTCAGGTTGATGCAAACATAATTAACCTCAGGTTGATGCAAACATAATTAACCTCAGGTTGATGCGAACATAATTAACCTCAGGTTGATGCGAACATAATTAACCTCAGGTTGACGCAAACATAATTAACTCAGGTTTACGCAAACTGCACGTAGTGGGCCTCACAGTCCACCTTTCTGAAACCATTGGGTATACTGAGCATTGGTACTGGATTCCCTTAACCCTAAAACCACTGGGTACATAGTACTGGTAATATAGGTAATATATAGCTCCAAAGCCACATCCACGTACTCACCACATCCACGTACAATAACCAAGTACACGGTACTCCATCAAACACCCACTTCAATGATAACATTCATGTTCGTATCCATTGATGAAATAAATACACACATATATACTCATTTACACATTTATGTTATCATACTATAAGCATCAGTGGGGGAGATCTGCGCGAGATGAACGAACCAGCTTCCGACCATTAAAGGGTCTTCCTCAACACCGGTTTGACCAGAGAAGACATTCCTCACTTCTCCACACTTTTACCTCCACCATCATTAATCTCACCGTGGTACACTATACTCCAGGCTACATTCAGCCACTCAGGGTACATTCAGCTCCCCAGGGTACATTCAGCTCCCCAGGGTACACTAATCTCCCCAGGGTACACTAATCTCCACAAGGTACACTAATCTCTCCATGGTTTACAATTTACATGGTCTCCCCAATTTACACGTGGACAATAGTAGAGGGGCTGGTCCCAAACCTGCACACAGAAATAACATCACATGAGACCAGAAGACATGGCAGGATGTGCAGAATAACCTCGTTGAAGAGCAGAGGTGCAACAGGTACTCTGAGAGAGAACTCTATCAACATCAGAGGCCCGGGACTGTTCAACACGCTTCCACTACACATAAGGGACATAACTGGCCGACCCCTCACAGTGTTCACGAGAGAACTATCAACATCAGACGCCCGAGACTGTTCAACACACTTCCACTACGCATAAGGGACATAACTGGCCGACTCCTCACAGTGTTCACGAGAGAGAACTTGATAAACACCTCCAAAGGATACCTGATCAACCAGATTGTGATTCGTACGTCAGGCCGCGAGCAGCCGCGTCCAACAGCCTGGTTGAGCAGTCCAGCAACCAGGAGGCCTGGTCAGAGACCGGGCCGCGGGGACCTTGAACCCCGGAACCACCACAAGGTAGGGTGATGGTGAGGGAGGGAGGTAGAGGCTTCTGGACCGTGTCACCCGGTAGAGAGGTTACTGGACCGTGTCACCCGGTAGAGAGGCTACTGGACCGTGTCACCCGGTAGAGAGGCTACTGGACCGTGTCACCCGGTAGAGAGGCTACTGGACCGTGTCACCCGGTAGGCTTCTGGACCGTGTCACCCGGTAGAGAGGCTACTGGACCGTGTCACCCGGTAGAGGCTACTGGACCGTGTCACCCGGTAGAGGCTACTGGACCGTGTCACCCGGTAGAGGCTACTGGACCGTGTCACCCGGTAGAGAGGCTACTGGACCGTGTCACCCGGTAGAGAGGCTTCTAGACCGTGTCACCCGGTACAGGCTACTGGACCGTGTCACCCGGTAGAGAGGCTACTGGACCGTGTCACCCGGTAGAGAGGCTACTGGACCGTGTCACCCGGTACAGGCTACTGGACCGTGTCACCCGGTAGAGAGGCTACTGGACCGTGTCACCCGGTAGAGAGGCTACTGGACCGTGTCACCCGGTAGAGAGGCTACCGGATCCTAATATGGTAGAGAGGGAAGCTGTTGGATCTGGTTCGTAAAGGTTGAAGTTACTTGATCTCATTTGTCAGGAAGGGGGGTTGCATCCTCCGCTGTTTGCAACATCCTCCAGTGCATCTGTTGCATGCCACATCATCCACTACATCCGGTTGTTTACAAAATCCTCTGCTACATCCGGCTGTTTACAAAACCCTCTGCTATATCCGGCTGTTTACAAAATGCTACATCCGGCTGTTACAAAATGCTACATTCGCTGTTTACAAAAAATCCTCTGCTATATCCGGCAGCTTGCAACAGTCTCTGCTACGTGGGAGCTGTTTTGCATAATCATTCACTACAAACTGCTGTTTGCAACATCCATCTCGCTTTTTTACAGCATCCTTTTCTTTAGCTCGTTGTTTGGGAACTGAAGACGAAGCCTGGGTGTGGAGTGAGGTCTTTTAGCTAAGAATGAGGACGTAAGGGCGAGATAGTGACAGTACTGTGACGTAAGGACGAGATAGTGACAGTACTGTGACGTAAGGACGAGATATAGTGACAGTACTGTGACGTAAGGACGAGATAGAGTGACAGTACTGTGACGTAAGAACGATATAGAGTGACAGTTACTGTGACGTAAGGACGAGATAGAGTGACAGTACTGTGACGTAAGGACGAGATATAGTGACAGTACTGTGACGTAAGAACGAGATAGAGTGACAGTACTGTGACGTAAGGACGAGATATAGTGACAGTACTGTGACGTAAGAACGAGATAGTGACAGTACTGTGACGTAAGAACGAGATATAGTGACAGTACTGTGACGTAAGGACGAGATATAGTGACTACTGTGACGTAAGAACGAGATATAGTGACTACTGTGACGTAAGAACGAGATATAGTGACTACTGTGACGTAAGAACGAGATATAGTGACTACTGTGACGTAAGGACGAGATATAGTGACTACTGTGACGTAAGACGAGATATAGTGACTACTGTGACGTAAGGACGAGATATAGTGACTACTGTGACGTAAGAACGAGATATAGTGACTACTGTGACGTAAGAACGAGATAGTGACAGTACTGTGACGTAAGAATGAGATAGTGACAGTACTGTGACGTAAGAACGATATATAGTGACAGTACTGTGACGTAAGAACGAGATATAGTGACAGTACTGTGACGTAAGAACGAGATATAGTGACAGTACTGTGACGTAAGAACGAGATATAGTGACAGTACTGTGACGTAAGAACGAGATAGAGTGACAGTACTGTGACGTAAGAACGATATAGAGTGACAGTACTGTGACGTAAGAACGATATAGAGTGACAGTACTGTGACGTAAGAACGTAAAATGAAAGTACTCTGACTGACGGCCACAAACCTCTGAGGGGCTCAAAAACACAAGAAACTTTTCATGGTGTCTTGTACACAAGTAAACGGCTTCAGAACTATCTTTCGCGTCCCATATTTCACAAGACATTCTCAAATGAGAGAGCTTGTTCTTCTTGCTTAAATGCTTCATTTCTAAACAAGTGTCTAACCGACCAGAGGATACTAATGTAATTTATATATGACGTCTAAGTTTCTTATGAAAGACATTGATTTGAAGATAGAACCATTATAAAAAAACCGAAGGATTTTAAATTTGACATCATAGTCCACAGTCGTGACAGAATCTCATTACTTTCGCAAAAATAATTTTGTGTTAAATCTTAAGACTTTTGGATTATATTATTTTGCCTTCGCTTTTATCTTAAAATCAGTGTCATTAAAGCTTGAGTTCTTATGGCAGACGTAAGTCCAGCGTCATCTTGCGTACACGACACCTTTGTCGGCAACTTTCTACTACACCTAAGGTGTTAGTTGTCATGAAGTGTCGTATTTAGACAGCTTGTGCAACCAAAGGAGCCGCCAGGGCCGCGTGGTACGCTTGCAGAGCCACACGAAAGAACCCATACTTGGAGATGGCGTCTTGCTGGCTGTCTAGAATATTAAAAAACCCCGAGCGGCTGCTTTTGGAACGAGAGAAGCTATTTATGACAGCCTAATTAGCCTACCTACAAGGAAGTTACAGAAGCGAGAAGAGAGTTGATGAAATTAGCCTCCTGGAGGAGGAGTTGGAACCAGTGTCACAAACCAAGACTTTCACAGGTTATAGTTATCTAAATTTGTTATAGTTATCAGTTAATATGTTGAAAAACAGAACTTTCTGACACGCAGATGGAGAAAAAACAGCTTAGGGGGTCAAGCCTTAATTTTTTGTGTGTGTTTCTTGGTGTGAGTTTTATCAAGAGCACCAGAGAACTTCAACAGAGGAACCCCTCTGAGGGGCTCAACTAGAGGAGCCTATCAGAAAGATTCCTCAGAGGAATCTGCAACCGAAGGCTCACTAGTAGAGCCTCTGGTACGACAATCAGAAGGAATCCATTAAAGAAGAGTACCATTTGTACCACCAAGTCATGCCTAGTTTGCAGTTGGAATGGTACTCTGATTGGATGAGTACCAATTAGGAAGAGAAGTACCATTCTCTTCCTCAATGGTACCATTCAATGAAGGAAGCTTCGAGAAGAGCCCTGCAACAAAGGTCAACCAGACAAGGCCACGGAAAGGTTCTCCACCAGAGGATCTTACTAGAGCTTGCTAAAGCTAGGAGGCCTGGTCGAGGACCGGGCCGCGGGAACGTTAAGGCCCGAAATCATCTCAAGAAGATCTCAAGATAACCTAAAGGGCTCCAGTCAAAGGGGGCTCACCCTCTAGGGGCTCTCGAGGATACCACTAGTAGGATAGGATTAGTTTCAATAACATCAACTGTGTCTTCAACACCATACGATGGTATTTAAGGTTCTAGATTGGTGCGGTCATTCATTGCTCGTTGTTCTGGAGTAAGGACGGGTTTTTATAGCTCCTACGAGCCGGAAGCAGCATCCGGCATCAGGTTTAAAAGATCTTGAAGACTAAGCATGGTGTTATTGGCCTGGGATTCTAATTCCAGGTTGTTCCAGATCTGTCTCAAGGGATAAAGTTTCAGTTTTCGTCCATTTTGGTATAACTGTGATGCTCCTCATGGCTCTCTGCTGAACAGTTTCCGAACCCCCCGTTTCTGGGGGTTCGATTCTTCTTTTGGGGCGTGTGATGAAGGGAAGGGAACTATCAGGAGTAAGCACTCAAGCCATCACGACTATAGAGAAGAGAGAGTGATGAGTGTTGACCAGACCACACACTAGAAGGTGAAGAGACGACGACGATTCGGTCCGTCCTGGACCATTTTCAAGTCGATAGAGACTTGAGAATCGACTTGAGAATGGTCCAGGGCGGACCGAAACGTCGTCGTCGGCGGCCCGTTCATAACCAACGTCTTCACAACCCACAAACGTAAGAGCTTTAAGTACAAGCACTCATAAGAGCTCCACGCAAAAGCTAGCAGCTGACATGAGGCTGGATCCACACGTTTCGTGCATCCAACTAGGTGAGTACACACACATACACACACATGGATGTTAGTTAACGGATGGAATGCATTAGGCAGTGATGTGGTGGAGGCTGACTCCATACACAGTTTTAAATGTAGATATGATAGAGCCCAGTAGGCTCAGGAATCTGTACACCAGTTGATTGACAGTTGAGAGGCGGGACCAAAGAGCCAAAGCTCAACCCCCGCAAGCACAAATAAGTGAGTACAAATAGGTGAGTACACACACACACACACACACACACAGCCCAGTAGGCTCAGGAATCTGTACACCAGTTGATTGACAGTTTAGAGGCGGGACCAAAGAGCCAGAGCTCAACCCCCGCAAGCATAATTAGGTAAACACACACACACACACACACATACACACACACACACACACACACACACACACACACACACACACACACACACACACACACACACACTCAGATCCTGTACCACTAACTACACGACAAACAGTAAACAGTCGTCCCCAGTAAATGTATCAGATCTCCTTATTCGATCCAACATTGAAAATATCCGAAGCAGCTCAGCATGTATTGATCTTCTGGGCGGGTGTTAATGTTATTGACCTGTGTGGTCTGGGGCGGGGGGGGGGGAGGTCACCCAGCTCCAGCTTCCAGAAAGGTCACTGTGAAAGCATTTTCAGAGGGGGGTCTGCACGCGTACACACCCACACCCACACCCACTCCCACACCCACACACACACACCCACACACACCCACACACACAGGGACGTTCGAAAGAACTTTTTCAGTGTCAGAGTAGTTAACAGATGGAATGCATTAGGCAGTGATGTGGTGGAGGCTGACTCCATACACAGTTTTCAATGTAGATATGATAGAGCCCAATAGGCTCAGGAATCTGTACACCAGTTGATTGACAGTTGTGAGACGGGACCAAAGAGCCAGAGCTCAACCCCCGCAAGCACAACTAGATGAGTATAATTAGGTGAGTATACAAAATGTCAGAGTAGTTAACAAATAGAATGCATTAGGCAGTGATGTGGTGAAGGGCAGCTCTATACAGTTTCAAAATGTAGACTTGATAGAGCAAAATAGGCTCAGGAACCTGTACATCAGTTGATTATAACAGTTAAGAAGCGAGACCAAAGAGCCGAAGTTCAACCACGGAAAACACAACTAGGTGAATGCACACACATTAGTCTGGAGGAAAGAACGAATAGGGTAGACATGATAACGGCGTAGAAGATACATAAGGGTATTGACAAACTATATACAGCAGCAATGCTCAAAGTAAGGAACAGTAGAACGAGAAGACTTATCAGGAAATTGAAAACACAGATGAACCACAGGGCTGGCAAAAAGAACTTCTTAAGTCTAAAAGTCATAAATAGGTGCGTAAGAGTCTAAGAGTTGTAAATAGGCGCGTAAGAGTTTAAGAGTCGTAAATAGGTGCGTGAGAGTCTAAGAGTCGTAAATGGGACTAGATGAGAAGAGTTTTCGAAGCCAATTCGATACACAGGTTTAAGTGACAACATGACAAGGAAAACGAGTGAAAAAGAGTCACTGTACTAAACCAATAATGGTCGAAAATCGGGGGCTTAAGAGCAAGTTGCTTGACCTTGCAAACTCAACTTGGTGAATACAACTGAGTAGAAACACAAGGATATGCTACGAGACTCTTTTGCTGAACTGAACGGGACTGAGATATGAGGAAAGACAGAGAGAGTTGGACCTTTGCACACTAAAG
The DNA here is from genome assembly GCA_020271785.1 of Procambarus virginalis. Lineage (NCBI taxonomy): Eukaryota > Metazoa > Arthropoda > Malacostraca > Decapoda > Cambaridae > Procambarus > Procambarus virginalis. The sequence goes on from WNGS01006636.1 coordinate 15,087,118, forward strand.
GAGATATAAGGTTGGCGTAGACATGCTTCTAACATATAAAGCGCCTAAAGGAAATTAGACAAAGTACACAAAAAGCAGCATTAACCAAAAGCTAGGAACAGCGCAGAACATGGAGTCAAAGATGGCAACTAGAAACTCAAGTGAGTCTCAGAAACGTCAGAAAGAACCTTTTTGAGTTGGATGACCAAATTACACATCAGAAGATGAAGAAACGAAGGGGTTTCGGTCCGTCTTGGACCATTTAATCAAGTCGTGTGTGTGTGAGGTTTCAGACCTGTCAACATGCGTGTGATAATTGTGATACAGAAAACGTGAGAATTGAGTCGTTTCTAAAAAGCATTCCACATTTCGAATAACTAAATCACCAGCTCGGCAAAACATCACTAATTGATTGGTTAGGCCATTAATGATCTCTCGCATTCAAGATCTTTAATGATCTTTCTTCGGTCTAGTTGTCTTGACCAGACTGTGTTTTGTAATGATCTTTGTCTAATTATTATTGCTGAATAACTTTGTCTACTCATTACTGATGAAGAACAGAAATGACTCTAGTCTTAAGAAAGTCTTATCGAGGACACGTAATGGACCTGGTTAAGGAACTGAATTAAGTCTATTACATTATGTACCGATTCGAAAAATGAGTAAAGATTTGCGTGTGTGAATGAGGTTGTGAGTTAGAGCGAGTGAGAGCGACAGAGTGAGGGGGCAAGATTGTAGGTGAATGTGAAGATGACTCTGTGAGCGTGAGATTATGAGTGTGGATGAAAGCGAGTGTATGGATGAGAGTGAGAATGAGGGAGAGTGAGTATGGATAAGTGTGAGGAAGAGTGAGAGTGAATATGGATGAGTGTGAGGATGAGTGAGAGTGGGTAGGGGGTATAAGTGAAAGTATTAGCAAGGCTGTAAATATATTAACCCTGTCTCACTTATCTAGTTTTGCTTGCATTTAGGTTGAGCTTCAAAACTTGGGTCCCGCCTTACAGCCTCCAAGCTAGAGGTGTATATATCTTCCCCAGATCTCTCCACCTCTGTCAGGTATACATTTGAATCTGTGTATTCACTTTACCCATTTTTTCTATGCCCTTTCTGTGCCACCATGACGCTTTAAGACTCCGACATACCCACCGCCCCATTTCGACCCATTTTCTGGCCCTATCATCTCACCAGCAAACACTTGTTTGCACAAATAATTTTCCCTGATATCACAAACAAAGAAAATACACATCGTTAAATTTACGCTATTTTTCGCTTGACTTTTATCCAAAAAATAAAAAAATTTTGACATAGAATATATTTAACCCAGCTGTTTAAGACCATTTTTTTGGTCCTGAATCATAGCAATTCAATTATTAAACAGTTTAAGGGACTTGGAAACTCCCCAACAAATGGTTATTATTGTTGTAAACAACCTCGTTGCGCTTCGGAGCTCATAAACTGTTTACTGTAAACCTAGTCACCAAGTTTCAGGAGAGATGTACAGGTTTCGCAAGCGGGGATTTGGCGAAACACCAGGTCATGGGCCTGGAAGCCAGTATTTCTAGAACCCTAATTGGTGTGACGTCGGTGGGTACACAGGGTTACCCGGGCATGAGCCGTGTTAGGAAATGCCTTCGTTAATTGCATGTTTGTAAAGTCAGTGTGTGTGTGTGTGGTGTATGTGTGTGTCTTTAGCGTGACAGTCGGTTGTGTGGGGGCAGGTGTGAATATGTTCACTGAGTAACTTGTTCCATAGATCACAAATTACATTCCCAACCAATTTCTATTCGGGGTATCTTCTGAATCTAAAAGGTATACAAATTATATCTGTTGTTTCGTATTTTAATCTGTATCATCTTAATGGGGCCTAACAAGAATAACATTAGATGGTCAAGGCGTAATGTTGAGATTAAAGCCTGTAAGTAAACTCTGTGAATGTATAAGTATTTAAACAAGAGCAGAGAAAGAGGACAAAAAGCGATTATGTGCATACGAAAAAAAACATGAAAACGACATTGTCATTAAACACCGAAACTGCTACACAATAATATAAGGAGAGAAACCACAGTGAACGTCCTGGTGATTAGACTTACCAAGTAAAGTGGCTAACATTGATAGAAAAATAATTGAGAGAGATGGATATTGTTTTTCAGGGATATTCCTGCGCGGGTCCTAAGCCTGTGTTAGCCCGCGATGTGTTACTCATTTCTGGCTTAGACGGTGGATGAGTTATTATGTCTCATATGCTGATATCAGTATACTGCTACTCAGATACTGAGCGACCGACCATGTGCGCAATCACCAGTGCGCGCATGGAGAGAGAGAGGTACGAAACAGCCCGCAGTACAGTCACCCCCTCACACACTCATACGCATATAAGCTCCTCACAGGGCTGCCTCACCATGACTAAAACATAAGCGAAAAAGAAACAGGGAAAAAGGAGGAAACCCCACCTCCATTTAAAACTTTCACCCAAATATCAGAGTAACAAGGTTATCGCGAATAACCGAACTCAATTACGGGCTCACCATAGCCCGTGGCTACATAGACGATTCGTTCTGAGTAGCTAAATTTAAAACAACAAACAATGGCTGCCTCAGCACCCGCGTTACCATCAGACGAGTAACGCAGCGTTGCTCAGGAGACGGTGGTGGAACCAACTAACAAAGGGGCAACCAAAAAAACCCGGACCATACGCTTGGGGTGAAAGTGACCAATGTTTAGCAGTCACCCGCCTCAACGAACCTGTCTGCAATTAAAAAAGACACTACGGGGCAACACAGGGCTATACGTGACCTAACCCATATGGCTGGAAAAGCGTAAGCTTTGTTGTATGTGATGGGGCTATGCCATCAATAGCCCTTACGGTCGAGTAGGGTCTAAGAGCTAATGCAAAAGTAATGTGTCCCTCAACGGCATTGTTATTACATACACGTAACGTAACTAATGACGTCAAATGACGCAACGAATGACGTCACTAATGGCGTCAAAATATCCCTGGCAGTACAGGGATGGTTTCCCTGGTTTCAGACCCGTACATGCTTTCTTAGTGACTTAGGGTGTAGAAGGGCAGACGTTTTTTTAATGTTACTTCATTAAAAACTTTGGTTTTCTTGGTTACATGTAAACGTGAATATAATCTGATTCATACTTATGTACTAAAGGAAGTTATAAAGTCAATTATTAAGGTAAGCCGGAAAATGAGGAGCATGTGAAATCGTATGTTGAAATATGGTTAAAGCAATTCACCTGTTAAGTTCGTTTTCTGGACACTTACTGGCTAACACACCTGCTGGTTAGCCCACACACCTGCTGGCTAACCACATCTGCTGGCTAGGCAACACATCTCTAGGTTGAAATTGAGTTCCCAAATGAGCCATAGAGACATTAGAAAGATCTTTTTCTTCAGTGTCAGAGTAGTTAACAGATGGAATGCATTAACAAGTAATGTGGAGGAAGCTGACTCCATACACAGCTTCAAGTGTAGATATGATAAGAGCACAGTAGGCTCAGAAACCTGTTGATTGACAATTGAGAGGCTGGACCAAACAGTCGAATCTCAACCCCCGCAAGCACAACTAGGTGAGTACAACTAGATGATTACACACCTGCTAATCACTCCACACCCTTCACAGGTAATGATAAGAGAGATACCAGCTGGACAAAGATGTATTTATCATATGTGAATGAGATATAAATCTCAGACTCTTAACTAGCAGAGACCTTAAGTCTCAAGACTCGTGCTGACAAAAGATTCCTCAGGAGCAATGAAGAGGGACCATTATCAAGCCACCGGCTTCCTGTCCCCGCCGAGGACACTTGGAGGGAGATAGTGACCCGCATATAAACCCAGCAGCTGCAAGGCATATATATATATTTATATATATATATATATATATATATATATATATATATATATATATATATATATATATACATATATATATAGTATATATATATATATAATATATATATATATATACAAGAGTTACAGGGGGATAAGAAGCGTTAGCAATATATATAACGTAAACAATATAAATATAACTAACGTATACTCTTGGAGTATAC
>WNGS01006636.1:15092161-15102691 GCA_020271785.1 Procambarus virginalis
TCAGTGTCTACCGGGAAGTGAGGTCTGTGGCTTTATGGTCCACAATAATTTTGGAATCAATATATAGCAAACTTCTGTTCTTTCTCAATCTCTGATTCATGTTTTTGTTTTTAAGGTTGGGACTCCATGCTGGGGTTGCATATTGTAGCTGTGTGTGTGTGTGTGTGTGTGTGTGTGTGTGTGTGTGTGTGTGTGTGTGTGTGTGTGTGTGTGTGTGTGTGCGCGCGTGTGAGTACGCGTCGCAGGAGGGTCATGATGACAGAGCCAGTTGGGAGGTAGAGAAGCCGTGGAATCATCATCAACGGATGACGATTCATCCAGACTCATGAGTCAGGTGTCGAAGGAATAGTCATATTCATATATCATACTCAGGTTTGGACCAGCGTCTCCCCCCCCCCCCATAGCCCTTCCTGCGAAAATAACATCGTTAAACTTTTAAGAACGTCCGAGATAATGGTCACTGTTTTTCGGTGTATTGATTCACAACATTCTCACTCCTCGTCGCTTCACTGTAGAGAGTTCACTGGCAAGAAACGATGACAACACAAACATTCATCGTCACGTTTAAGTGAAATTCGAGTCGCAGATCAATGTCATACATTTGATATTAATCATTTAGTCACAGTTAATCATCAAGAGGTGTGCCACGATAAGTCGGTATAAATTGAGTCCATCGATGATTATTTCATCGCGACAGAAGATGGAAAAGGGAATTTTTGATGTATGTTCAACGACTGTCCTTGGGCAGGTATTGCTACGGGAGGGAGGGAGGTGGAAGAGGGTGTTTCAGCAGGTGGAAATTGAACAACAGGAGAGCTCGTGAGCGACTTGCGTAACAGGTGTTGAACCTTGTACTATGACGTAAGGTGAGACCCAATAATACTTTTTTTTTTAGAACGGGCGGTTCGTTGACACGACCCCTGCTGCTGTTGTTGTTGCTGCTGCTGCTGTTGCTGCTGCTGTTGCTGCTGATGGTGCTGCTGTTGCTGCTGATGGTGCTGCTGTTGCTGCTGCTGCTGTTGCTGCTGATGATGTTGCTTCTGCTTTTGCGCCTGTTGTTGCTGCTGCTTTCGCTGTTGCTTCTGCTGGTGCTGCTGATGCTTCTGCTCCTGCTTCTGCTTCTGCTGCTGGTACTTCTGCAGCTGTTGCTGTTGCTGCTGCGGGTGCTGCTGATGCTTCTGCTCCTGCTTCTGCTGCTGGTACTTCTGCAGCTGTTGCTCCTGCTGCTGTTTTTGCTACTTCTGCTTCTGCTTCTGCTGCTGGGGCCGCCAGTACTTTCGTGCGTAGTAGGCCGTCCGGGTTCAGCACTGAAGGACGCTTCTCTGGCACCACTGCTCTCACCAGTATACTGGGAATATTCTGCTGTATCATGTTTATGGCCAGAGAATCAACATACAGTCAAGGCTGTCGAGCAAATCCTTATCTACCGTAGGAAACTGTTTGGCTTTGGCAAACCTCACAATTATACCTCATAATTTCCTAGCTGACTGGATACTAAACGTTAATTACTACAACGTAAACCTTCCTGATGTATACCTCCAGTATTTGTGTCACCCAACTCTTCTTCCCTTTTTCTCCATCCTCTTTTCCACCTCATCTTCCTCTATCCCTCTCACAACACCACCTCTTCCTTCAAACATCTCCCATCACTCCCATACCCATCTCCTTATACACCAGAGGCACTATAGGTAGCTACTTGGGAGAAAATCTAAGTGAAAAGTGGAGTACCGCAGGGAAGCTCCTTGTGACCCAGTCTCTTCATTATGTTAACCCCCCCCCACCTCCTCTGCATAGGGGGGATTAATTTGCTAATGTGTATGACGTCACTCGTAATCTACCAACCATCACGAAGATGTTGTTAGTTAACAAGACCCAGCAGGAAATAGAAGTCACAAATAACTTTGAGAAACAGTGGTAAATAAGCACCAATAAACACAAGTTGCAAATAATAATGCACGTTGCAGAACAAAATTCTGCAATCTAACATACGATTGTAGGCAGAATTCTGGGACTCCAGATCAGTCGAGCAGGAATAAAAATTAACTTAAGGGACTTAAGTTAATGAACTTACTTTTAACTTCGTTTAAAAATAAACGAAGCAGAAGACAGACTTTGGCATACTGAAAAAATTCCGTAACTTTGGCACGAACCTACAGCTATACTTATGTAAGGCTCAAGTTCGGTCGCATCTCGTATACCACTATACATACCTCAAAGAAGATTAACGTGAAAAAATGACAGGTAGAGTAAGGCAAGGCACTTGGGCAAAACATCGTTCACCTAACAACGCAGGATCTCCATGAACTCCTAAATACTCACACCCACTGAACATCAGTCTACAGTATCAGGGTGTAGATCTTTATGGAAAAGTTAGAAGACTCAATGTTTGAAAGATTACTCCAAGATGAGACGCCCCGCTCCCCAAGGAGATGTCCCAAGACTATGCAGGCGATGAGTCACAATAACGTGGCTAAAGTATGTTGACCAGACCACTCACTAGAAGGTGAAGGGACGACGACGTTTCGGTCCGTCCTGGACCATTCTCAAGTCGATTGTTTCATTCTCACAATCGACTTGAGAATGGTCCAGGACGGACCGAAACGTCGTCGTCCCTTCACCTTCTAGTGTGTAGTCTAGTCAACATTCCCAAGACTATGTATCTACTCGAGGGCTATCAAGCCTCCCAATACATAACTCCAAGATGAAATACAGATTACAAAAAAAACACAAGAGAAAAATATCAATATGTGTATGGATGAATGTCACACAGTACAGTCATCTACAGACACCAATGTATGCTGAAATAGGTGAAATAAACCTCACAGACACTCACAGCTCCCTGACAAGAGAGAACAAGCTTAGCTTAACTACCAAATCGCTCACAGCTTGTCAGCAAGGCGGACTGCTCGCCGACCGTCATAACTCCACATTTTCCAAATTTTTCCTTCTCATGTGGCTCTCCATCTTCTTTACTCCCACCCATAAATATATAAAATAAATTGTATGATTGAGATTAGTTCAGAAGGTAAAGTTTAAAATCTATACTTTCTTATATTAACGTTTGCTATCTTGCAAAACTATACTTATACGTTTGCAAAACTGTACTTATACTGTGATTTATTTCCGCGATATAAATTTTAAATTGGCATTAAATTTTAATTAAAAATTTAAAATTTCAAATTTTACAAATTTATCGTTTATTACGGTGTTTAATAAACGATAAATTTTAAAGGGCAAATACAAAATTTACTGAATCTGCTGCAATTGATTTGTAATTTAACAAATAAATAACTTTCCTTTGTTAGAATTTTATTAATATTATTACTGCTCGGTCAATACACATTTTTGTCAGCTAATTCCTTGTTCTTTTCCAGGTTACAAGTGACTCAACTGGACATAAAAACGAAGGCTGTCTTGCAGTGTCCAGCAGACAAGGCTCGGCTCAGGGCTTGTATGTGTCAGGTGTTGTGGCAGGTGTTGTGGCAGGTGTTGTGTCAGGTGTTGTGTCAGGTGTTGAGGCAGGTGTTGTGGCAGGTGTTGTGGCAGGTGTTGTGGCAAGTGTTGTGGCAGGTGCTGTGGCAGGTGTTGTGGCAGGTGTTGAGGCAGGTGTTGTGGCAGGTGTTGTGGCAGGTGTTGTGGCAGGTGTTGAGGCAGGTGTTGTGGCAGGTGTTGTGGCAGGTGTTGTGTCAGGTGTTGAGGCAGGTGTTGTGGCAGGTGTTGTGGCAGGTGTTGTGGCAGGTGTTGTGGCAGGTGTTGTGGCAGGTGTTGAGGCAGGTGTTGAGGCAGGTGTTGTGGCAGGTGTTGTGGCAGGTGTTGAGGCAGGTGTTGTGGCAGGTGTTGAGGCAGGTGTTGTGGCAGGTGTTGAGGCAGGTGTTGTGGCAGGTGTTGTGGCAGGTGTTTGGCAGGTGTTGAGGCAGGTGTTGTGGCAGGTGTTGTGGCAGGTGTTGTGGCAGGTGTTGTGGCACATGTTGTGGCAGGTGTTGTGGCACTGTTGTGGCAGGTGTTGTAGGGTGAGCAGTGTGGCTGAAGGTGACACGTGTTGTGAGCACCCTACCACACATCCATAGTTAATTGAGAGTCTAGAGGCGGGACCAAAGAGCCAAAGCACAACCCCCTGCAAGCACAACTAGGTGAGTATACATCCACCAACATTGAAAAATAACTGATGATGAAGAGGGGGGGGGGGACTTTCCTGCCAACAACGACCGAATTGAAATGGTGGGTTTTGCTCTCCAGTCTGTACTGGGAGCACTGACATGGGAAAATAACGTCACGGTAGTGTTTTAAGTACCGTGACAAGCGGAGAAGCATTGTCGATGGCTACTTCACCCGCCTTTCCTACACACGGCTTCCGTTGGAAGCAGGTCTACGTGTTATTTGGTGAAGGGAATCCTAGACTTTCTAGAAGAGGTTCCCTCTTCCTAGGTAACACTCCCCTAGGTTGCAATCCTTTTGGACCATGTTGTGGCATAGTGGTCTATAGTGTGTGTGCTTGGCGAAACACCCAGGAATACACAGGTTCGAACCCCTCTTGTCACGGCTCCTATACGGATTTGCTCCCTTGGTGAGAGACGCGTTGATAATAACGAATCCCTGAACGTTATGAAGAAGAGATAATTAAAAATAAAGGAAAACACGAAGCACAATGATAAATCTGGTGAAGAGCTCAACACTACTGATGTTGCGTCTTCAACGAGAACAGCTTTTTTCCATCGAACCGGAGGAGAGTGTGCTTATAGGCGTGATGGGGCCGGCACGTGACCCCCCCCCCGCGCCCACAATAAAGAGAAGACCCAGCTATCTAGGGCCCGGGAGCAGGGCGATAGTCAGCTTGCTCACCAAGAAGACTCTACCAACACTAAATGAAACGCCTTCAGAGAGTCTTAAGGCTTCATGACTCGAGGCTTCATGACTCTCAAGGCGCCTCATAATGCTGTATCAAAAACTCGTCGTCGTCGTCCCTTCACCTTCTAGTGTGTGGTCTGGTCAACATCCCAAGTGTATTATTCACGGCTGTACCCATTGAGTTGCTACAACGGACAAAATACGGGATACTAAAACGTGCGTACCCAAGCCACCCCAACTACCCAAACCGACCCACGCGTAGAAAGCGTGCATGATTGCAGCCTTTCCATAGTATCACGTATTTTATCCGTTAAGAGATTACAGTATATAGAGAACAAAATGCGGGTAGGTTTTTATGAGCTAGTCATTTATCCTATGACTTTACAAGCTTATTACTGAGCCAAGACCCCAGGTCTTTTCAGACTAACACTCATTACTAGTAACGGAGGGTTCACGCCTCCATATGTCCACTGAAGGGGGATTCACGCGCCGGTATGTCCACTTAAAGGGGTTCACGCGCCCATATGTCCACTGAAGGGGGGGTTCACATGCCCATAAGTCCACTTAATGGGGTTCACACGCCCATATGTCCACTTAAAGGGGTTCACACGCCCATATGTCCACTTAAAGGGGTTCACACGCCCATATGTCCCCTAAAGGGGGGTTCACACACCAATATGTCCACTTAAAAAAGGTTCACACATCCATATGTCCACTTAAAGGGGTTCACACGCCCATATGTCCACTGAAAGGGGGTTCACATGCTCATATGTCCACTTAAAGGGGTTCACGCGCCCATATGTCCACTGAAGGGGGTTCACACGCCTACATGTCCACTTGAAGGGGTTCACACGCCCATATGTCCACTTAAAAGGGTTCACATGCCCATATGTCCACTTAAAGGGTTCACACGCCCATATGTCCACTTAAAGGGGTTCACACGCCCATATGCCCACTTAAGGGGGTTCACGCGCGCCTATGACCACACAGACCTGGATAGTTCTTCAGCTATGAAAGCTGGTTTGCAATTGCATAAAATGAAAAATAATATAAAAACAAGGAACATTAACTTACCTCAAAACGTTAGTTGTAGTTCGTTGTAATTTCCCGTTGCTGTAATCTCTTACCTGTAACGACACGTGAGTACATTAATCACATGTAATGCCTTTTATGCATTGCAATCCTCACATACACCACATATATTATCATTTTGATCAACATGTCTAAGCAGCAGAGACAGATGTGTCGCTTGAAGACAACAGCGACACCTGTTATCGGTATAATGGTACAGCATAACGGTACTCACCTTGTCGAGACGTTTGAGTGCGTTGGGGTACCCCGATGCAGTGAGGTCAGGCCGGCCCGAGAGCTTAACCTAACACGAAGATTTCAATAAATTGTATACATTCAACACACGACAAGAAACACTGCAAGTAAGACTTTCAAGAAATATGTAAGTTTGTCAAAACAGTGTAAAAGACACGTTTTCTAACCGTAATTCGTGAACAACACTAAACATTCCAGAGTTAAACATTAGTCACGTACAGAAGCAGCGATGTTTCCTGCATTCATTTCGTGCTTTTTTCCAAGTCTGATAAAAACAGTTTACTCCAGCTGCCACTTTAAATGTTTCCATCACACAGTCGACCCAACACATCCTTCTCTAACATTACCCAACGTCTAAATGACCCGCGGGACAAGTAGTTCCCAAGCCTGGCTCGTTATGCTAGTGGCCGTCTCCCTCAGACGGCTCTAGCATCAAGCTTATCATACTAAGTAATAAAAACAGGTTTGTTCTTATATTTATATTATTATACAATAAATTTCAGTGTATAGTTGGGTTGTTGATTATGTTAGGTGGTTTAGATTCTGTTGTCGATTAATGGTAATTGAAGTGCGTGGGTGAAGCATTTACAGCGTTGGGGTTCGAACAGAGATCGTCAGCGAAGCTCGTTGCCAAATTCAACAATTCCACATCCGCTTCTCTTCAAATGCACAAAAAAAAAATCGCAATAATGTGATTTCTATGTGCATATAAATCAAAATTATTATAAATCTGAATTTCGTACATAGATGTAGATTACCTGTCTAGGTTCAGTTGGCAATCATTTGTATTTGTAGTACGTGGGTGAAGCATTTAGAGAGATGCGATTCGAAGAGGACGTGATCGAATCAAATGCCCGCCAAAAGTTCGTACGTCATCCATTCTGAGACTTATGCAGTTTTTTTTCATTCACGAAGAAGAGGTTTGACGTCTAGATCAACGAGAGTATTTGGTACTCACTATATATATATATATATATATATATATATATATATATATATATATATATATATATATATATATATATATATATATATATATATATATATATATTACTCATGGCATACAGAATGCCAAGAATAATATATATATGTGATTACCCGGTATGTGTCTGTGGTCAGCAGAGATAAACTGCTTGGGCACATCACAGCGGTCCGGCCACACAATTATCCGAGCAAGTAATAGCTGAGCTGTTCAACTCTTACCTGTTACCTTGATAATTACTCTCATTAGAGGAGACGCCGGCAGGGACATTCGCCTCTCCCTCGGGAGACCTGGTGGGAGCCACCGTGCTTAGACTACGCAATGATTCTATACCTTCAATTATATTCTTCCTTCTCTTCATGAGACGACACCGAGAGGTATTGTCATAGCTACCCACCCTTCAGCTTGCCTTTCCTCGGGGTGTCCTCTGTGTGGTAACTGTTTTCTATGTCTAAATCTTACTTGGCTAAGCTGTTCCTCGAAATGGCAACGCATCTCTTAGTAGAAGCTTGAGGGTAATGTTTCTATATTCTGACGCCTGCCATGGGCGTCAAACTCTATGATCCATCCCAACCTCACTCATCCCACACGCTGCCTTGAGTCTCAATCCCACGACTCATCACCAACTGTAATTTAATTTCATTCACCCTGGCGTCTCCCTTTCTGTCATTTATCTTCCCATTTTTTATCGCATATTACTCGTCTTTAATAGTGGGTCTGACCTAATGACAAGTGACTGTAGAGTCAGGTCACGTTAAATGTATACTAGCAACTGGCAACAGTCTAACAACTGGTTCCCTCTGACTCAAATTTCACTCGTAAAGCAGCAAAATATTCCCTGTTCTTACATAAATATTGCACGCAAAGTTTGTGGCCTTCTCATGCCTGAGTGAATATGTGAGTGCACATCTACGAACCCACTACCCTGTTCGCTTACGAACGTATCAATTTCTGCTTCAATGAACCTTTCAATCTGCGTGAACCAAGACGTGTGCTAATTCACGTTCTTGTGCGTGTACGAATTTATTAGTTTCACTGTTTCTAGTGAATTTACTGTTTGCAGGGTTGTGCTGCAGCTCCCGAGCCCTGGTTCTTAACCATAACACATTCTACCTGTTTGACTTAAAAGTTATATATATATATGGAGCAACAAAATTTCCTCTTCCAGTGAGGTCGGTAATGAGAACAGTCTGTTTCGATCTAATGTGTGTGTGTGTGTGTGTGTGTGTGTGTGTGTGTGTGTGTGTGTGTGTGTGTGTGTGTGTGTGTGTGTGTGTGTGTGTGTATTCACCTAATTGTATTCACCTAGTTGTGCTTGCGGGGGTTGAGCTCTGCTCTTTCGGCCCGCCTCTCAACTGTCAATCAACTGTTACTAACTACATTTTTTCCAAACACACACACACACACACACCCAGGAAGCAGCCCGTGACAGCTGACTAACTCCCAGGTACCTATTTACTGCTGCTAACAGGGGCATTAGGGTGAAAGAAACTGTACCCATCGTTTCTTGCCGGCGCCCGGAATCGAATCCGGGCCACAGGATCACGTGTCCAGCGTGCCATCCACACAGCCACCGCCACCGGCCTGTGCGTGTGTGCGTGTGTGTGGTGGGGGGGGGGGGTTGCGCGTGCGTGTGAATCTTTGTAGGTGTATGGCTGGGTAATACGTGTGTTTATGTTCATGTTTATACACACATGAGACGAAATGGTATGGCACTATCTGCCGCTTTTCTCAAGACGTTGAATTATAGTTTAATAAACATATACACGATGACTCCTCCGCCTTCTTACATCCTACAACCTGCATCAGTTGATTGACAGTCGAGAGACGGGACCAAAGAACCAGAGGTCAACCCCTGCAAGCACAACCAGGTGAGTACCCATCCCATCATCTACCATTCCTTCTGTATAATGACTCCACTTAAGCAAGCTCTTCCCTTCATCATACTTCGCCTTCGGCTCCCCCCTTCCATCCTTTCCCTTCCGCCGTCCAAGCCTGTTCCTGTGACGCTGGAACAGGCTTGGACGGTTTCAGTGGCTGATATACTTACAAGTTTCTTAGGTCTTACCACTTCAGGTCCGAAGGCTTGGCCAACTGCCTGCCTGACCGGGTCAAGACAATTATATAATGTTATGGTTCTGCTTGAAACATTGAGGTCAGAGTGTGGGCAGGTCACCTGTGCTCGCGGAGCCAAGCACGCACATGTTAGCCGTATACACACACGCACACACGCACGCACACTCACACAAAAAAAAACCATGAACCTGTTTCATTCCCCTGTTGTTGTTTGAATAACACATAGTAACCGCATATGCACGCCACATATGCCAGCAAGAAAGGCGACTGTAGGCCTTTTTATATATATAAAAGAAACGGTATTTATAAATATTATTAAAGTAATTCTCAACCCTAACAAACCTGTCTATCGAGCTCACATTAACATTGCTGAATTTCTTTCGGAATATTTTCATAAAATCTCAACAAAAATGACTGTGTTTGTTTATTGATTCTTAAACAAATTAATACTTATGCTCATATCTATATATATATATATATATATATATATATATATATATATATATATAATATATATATATATATATTGTGGGTGTGATAATAACATTGTATTGTGTATTTATTTTTATTATTTTATTTTACACTTTTGAATGGGTTTTCATTTCAATGAATTGCCTTCCCCTCACACCTCACACTCAGTCTGGTCTCCAGCAGGTACTGCATACAACCTACTATGGGCTCACCATAGCCCGTGCTACTTGGAACTTTTTGTTCCAAGTAGCGAATCTTAAACAACAACAACAGGTACTGCATAGGTCTCCTCAGGTTATTAATGCAATACATAAATTTGGAGGAACAAAAAATACGAATATTTTCTAGCAAATATGTTGACTCTGTACATCCTCGTAATATGCTTGTTCATTAACATTCTCGTCCGTTAATAATTCACAGGTTCATAATAATGAAGGCTAGTTGTTAAAAAAAAAAAAAACTGTTATTTTTTACCTGTTATATATGATCTTAATTTGAGAATTCTTTAAGATTTTATTATAATTTCTTGTTCAAAGGAAATTGAAATCTTCTCCATTTTCGGTGACACCGGCGACACCCTACATGAACAAACCCACAAGGGCCGTGACGAGGATTCGAACCTGCGTCCGGGAGCATCCCAGACACTGCCTTAATCGACTTTGCTACATGTTCACAATTATTTTGACTGGTGTTCTTCGAAATAAGAGATATTATATGCATATTTAAAAATACAGTATACCTGTATCAGCGATGTAGAAAGCAATGCCAGTTTCAGAAAGAAAGTTCTTGTAATCAATTCTTTTCGATTTAGGAGTTAATAAGAGTCGTAG
>WNGS01006636.1:15107368-15128113 GCA_020271785.1 Procambarus virginalis
AAAATCTCTAAGTGCTGCCTTATTTCTCGATCATATCCCGTGTGATATAGTTTCAGCTTCTTCTTAATCGTCTTTTCTTCACTTTTGTCTTTCGAGTCTACCGTGTTCTCAGATATTAGCAGCACCAAGTGATTAATGACACCGGCCAATGTTATATAATATATCCTCTCAACGTTCTGCCTCATTCTGGGGAATATCAGATCCAGTCTTGAAGGAAACATTCCCTCTTAGTCAAGTCCCGTCTCTAACACGTACATAAGAAAAGTTGTCTCTTTGAACTTGACTAGTTTAGTGCTCCTGTAATTTATATTCATTGGGATATTCTCGCTTCCAGTTCAGTGTCTGGGATGGTAAATACAGTCATGACTCGTGGGACCTTCGCTCTAATTCTCTTAACTACATTCGACTCTCTTTGTACTAGGCGTAAAGATGCGTTGTCACATATTTTGATGTTTGTCTCTTGTTATTTGCTGAGGGGGATAGTAGGCGACTGCCACAATAATGTTCTCCATGTAATTTGCAACATAAGTATACAACTATACTTATGTTGCAAATAATTCAACAAAATGAACAACTCCAACAGAAGCGTTGTTTAGGGTTCGAACCTAAGCGCTGGGATGTTCCTAGACGCTCTCGTTGTGGTACAGTGACTAGAGGGCGTTCAACAGAACAGTTCAGTAATATACGACGCTAATGTGATTTCTCTGTGTGTTCTTCATGTCTACTTTTATTATCATGAAGTTCATACCTTCGCTTCAGTGTTTAGCAATCAGTGTCTACCGGGAAGTGAGGTCTGTGGCTTTATGGTCCACAATAATTTTGGAATCAATATATAGCAAACTTCTGTTCTTTCTCAATCTCTGATTCATGTTTTTGTTTTTAAGGTTGGGACTCCATGCTGGGTTGCATACTGTAGCTCTGTGTGTGTGTGTGTGTGTGTGTGTGTGTGTGTGTGTGTGTGTGTGGGTGTGTGTGTGTGTGTGTGTGTGTGTGTGCGCGCGCGCGCGCGCGTGTGAGTACGCGTCGCAGGAGGGTCATGATGACAGAGCCAGTTGGGAGGTAGAGAAGCCGTGGAATCATCATCTACGGATGACGATTCATCCAGACTCATGAGTCAGGTGTCGAAGGAATAGTCATATTCATATATCATACTCAGGTTTGGACCAGCGTCTCCCCCCCCCATAGCCCTTCCTGCGAAAATAACATCGTTAAACTTTTAAGAACGTCCGAGATAATGGTCACTGTTTTTCGGTGTATTGATTCACAACATTCTCACTCCTCGTCGCTTCACTGTAGAGAGTTCACTGGCAAGAAACGATGACAAAACAAACATTCATCGTCACGTTTAAGTGAAATTCGAGTCGCAGATCAATGTCATACATTTGATATTAATCATTTAGTCACAGTTAATCATCAAGAGGTGTGCCACGATAAGTCGGTATAAATTGAGTCCATGAGTCATCGATAATGATTATTTCATCGCGACAGAAGATGGAAAAGGGATTTTTTTGATGTTCAACGACTGTCCTTGGGCAGGTATTGATACGGGAGGGAGGGAGGTGGAAGGGGTGTTTCAGCAGGTCGAAATTGAACAACAGGAGAGCTCGTGAGCGACTTGCGTAACAGGTGTTGAACCTTGTACTATGACGTAAGGTGAGACCCAATAATACTTTTTTTTTTAGAACGGGCGGTTCGTTGACACGACCCTGCTGCTGTTGTGGCTGCTGCTGCTGTTGCTGCTGTGCTGCTGCTGCTGCTTCTGCTGTTGTTGCTGCTGCTGTTGTGTGCTGCTGCTGCTGCTGCTGCTGCTTCTGCTTCTGCTGTTGTTGCTGCTGCTGTTTGCTGCTGCTGCTGCTGCTGCTGCTGCTTCTGCTTCTCCGCCTGTTGTTGCTGCTGCTGTTGATGTTGCTGCTGCTGCTGCTGCTGCTGCTGCTGCTGTTGCTTCTGCTTCTGCGCCTGTTGTTGCTGCTCCTTTCGCTGTTGCTTCTGCTGGTGTGCGGGTGCTGCTGATGCCTCTGCTCCTGCTTCTGCTGCTGGTACTTCTGCAGCTGTTGCTGTTGGTGCTGCGGGTGCTGCTGATGCTTCTGCTCCTGCTTCTGCTGCTGGTACTTCTGCAGCTGTTGCTCCTGCTGCTGTTTTTGCTACTTCTGCTTCTGCTTCTGCTGCTGGGGCCGCCAGTACTTTCGTGCGTAGTAGGCCGTGCGGGTTCAGTACTGAAGGACGCTTCTCTGGCACCACTGCTCTCACCAGCATACTGGGAATATTCTGCTGTATCATGTTTATGGCCAGAGAATCTACATACAGTCAAGGCTGTCGAGCAAATCCTTATCTACCGTAGGAAACTGTTTGGCTTTGGCAAACCTCACAATTGCACCTCATAATTTTCTAGCTGACTGGATACTAAACGTTAATTACTCCAACGTAAACCTTCCTGATGTATACCTCCAGTATTTGTGTCACCCAACTCTTCTTCCCTTTTTCTCCACCCTCTTTTCCACCTCATCTTCTCTATCCCTCTCACAACACCACCTCTTCCTTCAAACATCTCCCATCACTCCCATACCCATCTCCTTATACACCAGAGGCATTATAGGTAGCTACTTGGGAGAAAATCTAAGTGAAAAGTGGAGTACCGCAGGGAAGCTCCTTGTGACCCAGTCTCTTCATTATGTTAACCCCCCCCCCACCTCCTCTGCATAGGGGGGATTCATTTGCTAATGCGTATGACGTCACTCGTAATCTACCAACCATCACGAAGATGTTGTTAGTCAACAAGACCCAGCAGGAAATAGAAGTCACAAATAATTTGAGAAACAGTGGTAAATAAGCACCAATAAACACAAGTTGCAAATAATAATACACGTTGTAGAACAAAATTCTGCAATCTAACATACGATTGTAGGCAGAATTCTGGGACTCCAGATCAGTCGAGCAGGAATAAAAATTAACTTAAGGGACTTAAGTTAATGAACTTACTTTTAACTTCGTTTAAAAATCAACGAAGCAGAAGACAGACTTTGGCATACTGAAAAAATTCCGTAACTTTGGCACGAACCTACAGCTATATTTATGTAAAGCTCAAGTTCGGTCGCATCTCGTATACCACTATACATACCTCAAAGAAGATTAACGTGAAAAAATGACAGGTAGAGTAAGGCAAGGCACTTGGGCAAAACATCGTTCACCTAACAACGCAGGATCTCCATGAACTCCTAAATACTACACCCACTGAACATCAGTCTACAGTATCAGGGTGTAAATCTTTATGGAAAAGTTAGAAGACTCAATGTTAGAAAGATTACTCCAAGATGAGACGCCCCGCTCCCCAAGGAGATGTCCCAAGACTATGCAGGCGATGAGTCACAATAACGTGGCTAAAGTATGTTGACCAGACCACTCACTAGAAGGTGAAGGGACGACGACGTTTCGGTCCGTCCTGGACCATTCTCAAGTCGATTGTTTCATTCTCACAATCGACTTGAGAATGGTCCAGGACGGACCAAAACGTCGTCATCCCTTCACCTTCTAGTGTGTAGTCTGGTCAACATTCCCAAGACTATGTATCTACTCGAGGGCTATCAAGCCTCCCAATACATAACTCCAAGATGAAATACAGATTACAAAAAACACAAGAGAAAAATATCAATATGTGTATGGATGAATGTCACACAGTACAGTCATCTACAGACACCAATGTATGCTGAAATAGATGAAATAAACCTCACAGACATTCACAGCTCCCTGACAAGAGAGAGAACAAGCTTAGCTTAACTACCAAATCGCTCACAGCTTGTCAGCAAGGCGGACTGCCCGCCGACTATCATAACTCCACAGTTTCCAAATTTTTCCTTCTCATGTGGCTCTCCTTCTTCTTTACTCCCAGCCATAAATATATAAAATAAATTGCATGATTGAGATGAGTTCAGAAGGTAAAGTTTAAAATCTATACTTTCTTATATTAACGTTTGCTATCTTGCAAAACTATACTTATACGTTTGCAAAACTATACTTATACTGTGATTTATTTCCGCGATATCAATTTTAAATTGGCATTAAATTTTAATTAAAAATTTCAAATTTCAAATTTTACAAATTTATCGTTTATTACGGTGTTTAATAAACGATAAATTTTAAAGGGCAAATACAAAATTTACTGAATCTGCTGCAATTGATTTGTAATTTAATAAATAAATAACTTTCCTTTGTTAGAATTTTATTAATATTATTACTGCTCGGTCAATACACATTTTTGTCAGCTAATTCCTTGTTCTTTTCCAGGTTACAAGTGACTCAACTGGACATAAAAAACGAAGGCTGTCTTGCAGTGTCCAGCAGACAAGGCTCGGCTCAGGGCTTGTATGTGTCAGGTGTTGTGGCAGGTGTTGAGGCAGGTGTTGTGGCAGGTGTTGTGGCAGGTGTTGTGGCAGGTGTTGTGGCAGGTGTTGTGGCAGGTGTTGTGGCAGGTGTTGAGGCAGGTGTTGAGGCAGGTGTTGTGGCAGGTGTTGTGGCAGGTGTTGTGGCAAGTGTTGTGGCAAGTGTTGTGGCAGGTGTTGTGGCAGGTGTTGTGGCAGGTGTTGTGGCAGGTGTTGTGGCAGGTTTTGTGTCAGGTGTTGTGTCAGGTGTTGTGGCAGGTGTTGTAGGGTGAGCAGTGTGACTGAGAGTGACACGTGTTGTGAGCAGTGTGCGTGTGGACATGAGAGTGGTTAATAAACCCTACCACACATCCATAGTTGATTGAGAGTCGAGAGGCGGGACCAAAGAGCCAAAGCTCAACCCCTGCAAGCACAACTAGGTGAGTATACATTCACCAACATTGAAAAATAACTGATGATGAAGAGGGGGGGACTTTCCTGCCAGGAACGACCGAATTGAAATGGTGGGTTTTGCTCTCCAGTCTGTACTGGGAGCACTGACATGGGAAAATAACGTCACGGTAATGTTTTAAGTACCGTGACAAGCGGAGAAGCATTATCGATGGCTACTTCACCCGCCTTTCCTACACACGGCTTCCGTTGGAAGCAGGTCTACGTGTTATTTGGTGAAGGGAATCCTAGACTTTCTAGAAGAGGTTCCCTCTTCCTAGGTAACACTCCCCTAGGTTGCAATCCTTTTGGACCATGTTGTGGCATAGTGGTCTAGAGTGTGTGTGCTTGGCGAAACACCCAGGAATACACAGGTTCGAACCCCTCTTGTCACGGCTCCTATACGGATTTGCTCCCTGGTGAGAGACGCGTTGATAATAACGAATCCCTGAACGTTATGAGGAATAGATCATTAAAAAAAAAGAAAAGACGAAGCACGATGATAACTCTGATGAAGAGCTCAACACTACTGATGTTGCGTCTTCAACGAGAACAGCTTTTTTCCATCGAACCGGAGGAGAGTGTGCTGATAGGCGTGATGGGGCCGGTACGTGACCCCCCCCCCCGCGCCCACAATAAAGAGAAGACCCAGTTATCTAGGGCCGGGAGCAGGGCGATAGTCAGCTTGCTCACCAAGAAGACTCTACCAACACTAAATGAAACGCCTTCAGAGAGTCTTAAGGCTTCATGACTCGAGGCTTCATGACTCTCAAGGCGCCTCATAATGCTGTATCAAAAACTCAGGCCAAACTCATTCACGTATGAGTTTAACCAATCAGCTTGAACCAATCAGCTTGAGCCAATCAGCGATCCCAAGTGTAGGCGATGAGTCACAATAACGTGGCTAAAGTATGTTGACCAGACCACACACTAGAAGGTGAAGGGACGACGACGTTTCGGTCCGTCCTGGACCATTCTCAAGTCGAAACGTCGTCGTCCCTTCACCTTCTAGTGTGTGGTCTGGTCAACATCCCAAGTGTATTATTCACGGCTGTACCCCTCGAGTTGCTACAACGGACAAAATACGGGATACTAAAACGTGCGTACCCAAGCCACCCCAACTACCCAAACCGACCCACGCGTAGAAAGCGTGCATGATTGCAGCCTTTCCATAGTATCACGTATTTTATCCGTTAAGAGATTACAGTATATAGAGAACAAAATGCGGGTAGGTTTTTATGAGCTAGTCATTTACCCTATGACTTTACAAGCTTATTACTGAGCCAAGACCCCAGGTCTTTTCAGACTAACACTCATTACTAGTAACGGAGGTTCACGCCCCCATATGTCCACTGAAGGGGGTTCACGCGCCGGTATGTCCACTTAAAGGGGTTCACGCGCCCATATGTCCACTGAAGGGGGGTTCACATGCCCATATGTCCACTTAATGGGGTTCACACGCCCATATGTCCACTTAAAGGGGTTCACACGCCCATATGTCCACTAAAGGGGTTCACACGCCCATATGTCCACTTAAAGGGGTTCACACGCCCATATGTCCACTTAAAGGGGTTCACACGCCCATATGTCCACTTAAAGGGGTTCACACGCCCATATGTCCACTTAAAGGGGTTCACACAATCATATGTCCCCTGAAGGGGGGTTCACACGCCCATATGTCCACTTAAAGGGATTCACACGCCCATATGTCCACTTAAAGGGGTTCACACGCCCCTATGTCCACTGAAGGGGGGTTTACGCGCCGGTATGTCCACTTAAAGGGGTTCACGCGCCCATATGTCCACTGAAGGGGGGTTCACACGCCCATATGTCCACTTAAGGGGTTCACACGCCCATATGTCCACTTAAAGGGATTCACACGCCCATATGTCCACTTAAAGGGGTTCACACGCCCATATGTCCCCTAAAGGGGGGTTCACACGCCCATATGTCCACTTAAAAGGGGTTCACACATCCATATGTCCACTTAAAGGGGTTCACACGCCCATATGTCCACTGAAGGGGGGTTCACACGCCTACATGTCCACTTGAAGGTGTTCACACGCCCATATGTCCACTTAAAAGGGTTCACATGCCCATATGTCCACTTAAAGGGGTTCACACGCCCATATGTCCACTTAAAGGGGTTCACACGCCCATATGCCCACGTAAAGGGGTTCACACGTCCATATTTCCACTTAAGGGGGTTCACACGCGCCTATGACCACACAGACCTGGATAGTTCTTCAGCTATGAAAGCTGGTTTGCAATTGCATAAAATGAAAAATAATATAAAACAAGGAACATTAACTTACCTTAAAACGTTAGTTGTAGTTCGTTGTAAATCCCCGTTGCTGTAATCTCTTACCTGTAACGACACGTGAGTACATTAATCACATGTAATGCCTTTTATGCATTGCAATCCTCACATACACCACATATATTATCATTTTGATCAACATGTCTAAGCAGCAGAGACAGATGTGTTGCTTGAAGATAACAGCGACACCTGTTATCGGTATAACGGTACAGGATAACGGTACTCACCTTGTCGAGACGTTTGAGGGCGTTGGGGTACCCCGGTGCAGTGAGGTCAGGCCGGCCCGAGAGCTTAACCTAACCCGAAGATTTCAATAAATTGTAAACATTCAACACAAGACAAGAAACACTGCAAGTAAGACTTTCAAGAAATATGTAAGTTTGTCACAACAGTGTAAAAGACACGTTTTCTAACCGTAATTCGTGAACAACACTAAACATTCCAGAGTTAAACATTAGTCACGTACAGAAACAGCGATGTTTCCTGCATTCATTTCGTGTTTTTTTCCAAGTCTGATAACAACAGTTTACTCCAGCTGCCACTTTAAATGTTTCCATCACACAGTCGACCCAACACATCCTTCTCTAACATTACCCAACGTCTAAATGACCCGCGGGACAAGTAGTTCCCAAGCCTGGCTCGTTATGCTAGTGGCCGTCTCCCTCAGACGGCTCTAGCATCAAGCTTATCATACTAAGTAATAAAAACAGGTTTGTTCTTATATTTATATTATTATACAATAAATTTCAGTGAATAGTTGGGTTGTTGATTATGTTAGGTGGTTTAGATTCTGTTGTCGATTAATGGTAATTGAAGTGCGTGGGTGAAGCATTTACAGCGTTGGGGTTCGAACAGAGATCGTCAGCGAAGCTCGTTGCCAAATTCAACAATTCCACATCCGCTTCTCTTCAAATGCACAAAAAAAAATCGCAATAATGTGATTTCTCTGTGCATATAAATCAAAATTATTATAAATCTGAATTTCGTACATAGATGTAGATTACCTGTCTAGGTTCAGTTGACAATCATTTGTATTTGTAGTACGTGGGTGAAGCATTTAGAGAGATGCGATTCGAAGAGGACGTGATCGAATCAAATGCCCGCCAAAAGTTCGTACGTCATCCATTCTGAGACTTATGCAGTTTTTTTTCATTCACGAAGAAGAGGTTTGACGTAAAGATCAACGAGAGTATTTGGCACTCACCCAACCTCTGCTGAGATGGATGAGGCTTTGTAAAATTTATATATGTATATATATATATATATATATATATATATATATATATATATATATATATATATATATATATATATATTACTCATGGCATACAGAATGCCAAGAATAATATATATATGTGATTACCCGGTATGTGTCTGTGGTCAGCAGAGATAAACTGCTTGGGCACATCACAGCGGTCCGGCCACACAATTATCCGAGCAAGTAATAGCTGAGCTGTTCAGCTCTTACCTGTTACCTTGATAATTACTCTCATTAGAGGAGACGCCGGCAGGGACATTCGCCTCTCCCTCGGGAGACCTGGTGGGAGCCACCGTGCTTAGACTACGCAATGATTCTATACCTTCAATTATATTCTTCCTTCTCTTCATGAGACGACACCGAGAGGTATTGTCATAGCTACCCACCCTTCAGCTTGCCTTTCCTCGGGGTGTCCTTTGTGTGGTAATTGTTTTCTATGTCGAAATCTTACTTGGCTAAGCTGTTCCTCGAAATGGCAACGCATCTTAGTAGAAGCTTGAGGGTAATGTTTCTATATTCTGACTCCTGCCATGGGCGTCAAACTCTATGATCCATCCCAACCTCACTCATCCCACACGCTGCCTTGAGTCTCAATCCCACGACTCATCACCAACTGTAATTTAATTTCATTCACCCTGGCGTCTCCCTTTCTATCATTTATCTTCCCATTTTTTATCGCATATTACTCGTCTTTAATAGTGGGTCTGACCTAATGACAAGTGACTGTAGAGTCAGGTCACGTTAAATGTATACTAGCAACTGGCAACAGTCTAACAACTGGTTTCCTCTGACTCAAATTTCACTCGTAAAGCAGCAAAATATTCCCTGTTCTTACATATATATTGCAGCAAAGTTTGTGGCCTTCTCATGCCTGAGTGAATATGTGAGTGCACATCTACGAACCCACTAACCAGTTCGCTTACGAACGTATCAATTTGTGCTTCAATGAACCTTTCAATCTGCGTGAACCAAGACGTGTGCTAATTCACGTTCTTGTGCGTGTACGAATTTATTAGTTTCACTGTTTTTAGTGAATTTACTGTTTGCAGGGTTGTGCTGCAGCTCCCGAGCCCTGGTTCTTAACCATAACACATTCTACCTGTTTGACTTAAAAGCTATATATATATATATATATATATATATATATATATATATATATATATGGAGCAACAAAATTTCCTCTTCCAGTGAGGTCGGTAATGAGAACAGTCTGTTTCGATCTAATGTGTGTGTGTGTGTGTGGTGTGTGTGTATTCACCTAATTGTATCACCTATTTGTGCTTGCGGGGGTTGAGCTCTGCTCTTTCGGCCCGCCTCTCAACTGTCAATCAACTGTTACTAACTACATATTTTTCACACACACACACACACACACACACACACACACACCACACACACACACACACACACACACACACACACACACACACACACACACTGTACACCAGTTGATTGACAGTTGAGAGGCGGGACCAAAGAGCCAAAGCTCAACCCCCGCAAGCACAAATAGGTGAGTACAAATAGGTGAGTACACACACACACACACACACACACACAAAGGGTGACAGACAAGAGGCACTGAACTACAGGCCAGTGTCCTTAACTTGTATACCATGCAAGGTGATGGAGAAGATTGTGAGAAAAAACCTAGTAACACATCTGGAGAGAAGAGACTTCGTGACAACCCATCAACATGGGTTCAGGGAGGGTAAATCTTGCCTTACAGGATTGATAGAATTCTACGATCAGGTGACAAGAATTAAGCAAGAAAGAGAAGGGTGGGCGGACTGCATTTTTTTGGACTGTCGGAAAGCCTTTGACACAGTACCCCATAAAAGGTTGATGCATAAGCTGGAGAAACAGGCAGGAGTAACAGGTAGGGCGCTCCAGTGGATAAGGGAGTACCTAAGCAATAGGAAACAGAGAGTTACAGTGAGGGGTGAGACCTCAGACTGGCGTGAAGTCACCAGTGGAGTCCCACAGGGCTCTGTACTTGGACCTATCCTGTTTCTGATATACGTAAACGATCTCCCAGAGGGTATAGACTCATTCCTCTCAATGTTTGCTGACGACGCCAAAATTATGAGAAGGATTAAGACAGAGGAGGACAGCTTGAGACTTCAAGAAGACCTGGACAAGCTGCAGGAATGGTCGAACAAATGGCTGTTAGAGTTTAACCCAAGCAAATGTAATGTAATGAAGATAGGGGTAGGAAGCAGGAGACCAGATACAAGGTATCATTTGGAGATGAAATACTTCAAGAGTCAGAGAGAGAGAAAGACCTGGGGGTTGATATCACGCCAGACCTGTCCCCTGAAGCTCATATCAAGAGGATAACATCAGCAGCATATGCCAGGTTGGCTAACATAAGAACGGCCTTTAGAAACTTGTGTAAGGAATCTTTCAGAACATTATATACCACATATGTCAGACCAATCCTGGAGTATGCGGCTCCAGCATGGAGTCCCTATCTAGTCAAGCATAAGACTAAACTGGAAAAGGTTCAAAGGTTTGCCACCAGACTAGTACCCGAGCTGAGAGGTATGAGCTACGAGGAGCGACTGCAGGAATTAAACCTCACTTCGTTGGAAGACAGAAGAGTTAGGGGGGACATGATCACCACATTCAAGATTCTCAGGGGAATCGACAGGGTTGATAAAGACAGGCTGTTTAACACAAGGGGCACACGCACTAGGGGACACAGGTGGAAGCTGAGTGCCCAAATGAGCCACAGAGATATTAGAAAGAACTTTTTTAGTGTCAGAGTGGTTGACAATGGAATGCATTAGGAAGCGATGTGGTGGAGGCTGACTCCATACACAGTTTCAAATGTAGATATGATAGAGCCCATTAGGCTCAGGAAACTGTACACCTGTTGATTGACGGTTGAGAGGCGGGACCAAAGAGCCAGAGCTCAACCCCGCAAGCACAACTAGGTGAGTACAACTAGGTGAGTACACACAGGAAGCAGCCCGTGACAGCTGACTAACTCCCAGGTACCTATTTACTGCTGCTAACAGGGGCATTAGGGTGAAAGAACTGTACCCATCGTTTCTTGCCGGCGCCCGGAATCGAATCCGGGCCACAGGATCACGTGTCCAGCGTGCTATCCACACAGCCACCGGCCTTTGCGTGTGTGTGTGTGTGGGTGGGGGGGTGCGCGTGCGTGTGAATCTTTGTAGGTGTAGGGCTGGGTAATACGTGTGTTTATGTTCATGTTTATACACACATGAGACGAAATGGTATGGCACTATCTGCCGCTTTTCTCAAGACGTTGAATTATAGTTAAATAAACATATACACGATGACTCCTCCGTCTTCTTACATCCTACAACCTGCATAAGTTGATTGACAGTCGAGAGACGGGACCAAAGACCAGAGCTCAACCCTGCAAGCACAACCAGGTGAGTACCCGTCCCATCATCTACCATTCCTTCTGTATAATGTCTCCACTTAAGCAAGCTCTTTCCCTTCATCATACTTCGCTTCAGCTCCCCCCTTCCATCCTTTCCCTTCCGCCGTCCAAGCCTGTTCCTGTGACGCTGGAACAGGCTTGGACGGTTTCAGTGGCTGATATACTTACAAGTTTCTTAGGTCTTACCACTTCAGCCGAAGGCTTGGCCAACTGCCTGCCTGACCGGGTCAAGACAATTATAATGTTATGGTTCTGCTTGAAACATTGAGGTCAGACTGTGGCAGTCACCTGTGCTCGCGGAGCCAAGCACGCACATGCTAGCCGTAACACACACGCACACACGCACGCACACTCACACACAAAAAAAAAGCCATGAACCTGTTTCATTCCCCTGTTGTTGTTTGAATAACACATAGTAACCGCATATGCACGCCACAGCATATGCCAGCAAGAAAGGCGACTGTAGGCCTTTTTTTATATAAAATAAACGGTATTTATAAATATTTTAAGTAATTCTCAACCCTAACAAACCTGTCTATCGAGCTCACATTAACATTGCTGAATTTCTTTCGGATATTTTCATAAAATCTCAACAAAAATGACTGTGCTTGTTTATTGATTCTTAAACAAATTAATACTTATGCTCAATATATATATATATATTATNGCTCTTCACAAAATATATGTTTAATTCAATTGCATGTTCCTTACCAGTTGCTTATGGTGGGAATGTTAGTGTGTGTGTTGTGTGTGTGTGTGTGTGTGTGTGTGGTGGTCTCAGGTGACGGTGGGGTGAGGCTCCGAGGCTCCGGCACAAGTCATGGCCAATATTGACTGATGAAGATTAAGCCACCCAAGAGGTGGCATGGGCATGAATAACCCGTAAATGACTAATATATTGTCTACACCCCCTCCTTCCTCTTTCCCTCTCATAATCACCATAGATACACTTACACCCCACCACCATCACCCTCACACACATCCTACACCATTGCACACCCTCACACACTAGACTGTGAGGGTGTGTAATCCCCCCCCCCCACAGACACACACACGCAATCATCCATGTACACCTTACAATTAACGCCTACGTACCCTACGTGTACACCTCCCTACACCCCATGTACATGCGTTGGAGTCCACCCCATCACCCACGTACACACATTCCACCAACCTAGCACACTGACTGCAGAACTACACACAGCTCTCTCGTCCTGTGATGTAATATTCTACTGGATGTCTACAGGACCTCGGAGTTAATATTTCGTCTTAAACAACCGGCCTCGTCTCTCGCCTAATGCGTATCATTATGTACGCAGTCGTCCAATCCGCTAAACAGTTTTGCTATATATTACGAATTAGCAAATCTTTGTAATAGTGACCATCTCGACGCATCAGCACCAATGGGTAAGGTCCACCTTTGCCGCGGATCGGCCCGGTATTGCAGTGGGAGGGTTGGGTGCGTTCGCTGAGAGAACAGGCTGGTGGATTGGGGGGATAGGGAATGGGGGAGAGGGGAGGGGGATGGTCGTGGGGTGAAAGGGGGGAAGGGTGGTGGGGGGAGTTTGTTATTAGGGAGATGGGGTGGGGGATGGGGTGGGGGGAGGTGGTAGTGGGGTCAAAGAGACCCGTCCAGAGTACCCCTCCTCACCGGGTACGTAAGCGACCCCTTCCCTCAGCGTATGATGCAATGCTTCGAGAAAAACACTGGAATGTTTGGGTTTTGCCTCTGGGTGCAGCAGGTGGGGAGGAGGAGGAGGGAAGAGGCGAAGACAAGAAGAAGGAGAAAGAGGATTAAAAGATAGGTATAATAGGTACTATAATTACATACAGGTACACAACAACCCACCATGCTATCTATAACTACGTATAACTACCTTCAGCGCCATCTTCCCGAACGGAACTAAGCGACTTACACTATTGTTAATAGTAAACAGCTAAAGATTACTCTTAAGAAGTTGAATCCAAACTTAATTGTCTTCCTGTTACTGAAGACAGAGTACTCCGGTACCTCGGTATAGTGAACTTTCACTATTTAAAACAGCCTGTCGACCCCCATTCCACCTATTACTCTCCCACTCTACTGAGGTCACTCTACTGAGGTCTCTCTCAACTGACGTCACTCTCTCACTATACTGAGATCTCTCTCTCTCTCAACTGAGGTCTCTCTCTCACTATACTGAGGTCACTCTCTCACTATACTGAGGTCACTCTCTCACTATACTGAGGTCTCTCTCTCACTATACTGAGGTCTCTCTCTCTCTCTCTCAACTGAGGTCTCTCTCTCTCTCTCTCAACTGAGGTCTCTCTCTCACTACACTGAGGTCTCTCTCTCTCTCTCTCTCAACTGAGATCTCTCTCTCAATCTACTGAGGTAATTCTCTCTACTTCACCTATTACCTTCTGCTGACACACTGAGCTCCAAATATGACAAGTTTCCTCATCGTCAGGAAACTCACTGTTATTGTTGTCAAGCTTACCACGTGTGTCGAGGCCTGTCAAGTCTCCCGCCACAAGTATCCATTCCTGTTCCTTCATCCACGATCTGCAGCTTTCGGTTTGTTCACTGTTGGCTGCAGCTTGAGGGTTAAGTCCGGTTGGGGGTCTCTGCCCTTGGTGATATGTGTAATAGCGTGTTGCAAATCCATATTGCAAAGCCGTCTATATAGGCATTTGCCCCTTAGAAATGTATACTGCATTGACTACGAGGGATTCACAATGTTCCGTTGGCTGGTAAAGACATAGTTATCTTAGGTTGATGCAAGCATAATTAACTCAGGTTGAGGCGAACATAATTAACCTCAGGTTGATTTAAACATAATTAACTCAGGTTGATGCAAACATAATTAACCTCAGGTTGATGCAAACATAATTAACCTCAGGTTGATGCGAACATAATTAACCTCAGGTTGATTGAAACATAATTAACCTCAGGTTGATGCGAACATAATTAACCTCAGGTTGATGCAAACATAATTAACTCAGGTTGATGCGAACATAATTAACCTCAGGTTGATTGAAACATAATTACCTCAGGTTGATGCAAACATAATTAACCTCAGGTTGATGCGAACATAATTAACCTCAGGTTGATTGAAACATAATTAACCTCAGGTTGATGCAAACATAATTAACCTCAGGTTGATGCGAACATAATTAACCTCAGGTTGATTGAAACATAATTAACCTCAGGTTGATGCAAACATAATTAACCTCAGGTTGATGCAAACATAATTAACCTCAGGTTGATTGAAACATAATTAACCTCAGGTTGATGCAAACATAATTAACTCAGGTTTACGCAAACTGCACGTAGTGGGCCTCACAGTCCACCTTTCTGAAACCATTGGGTATACTGAGCATTGGTACTGGATTCCCTTAACCCTAAAACCACTGGGTACATAGTACTGGTAATATAGGTAATATATAGCTCCAAAGCCACATCCACGTACTCACCACATCCACGTACTCATCACA
Source organism: Procambarus virginalis (assembly GCA_020271785.1). Taxonomy (NCBI): domain Eukaryota; kingdom Metazoa; phylum Arthropoda; class Malacostraca; order Decapoda; family Cambaridae; genus Procambarus; species Procambarus virginalis. The sequence goes on from WNGS01006636.1 coordinate 15,122,641, forward strand.
TCCACGTACTCATCACATCCACGTTCTCATCACATCCACGTACATTAACCAAGTGCACGGTACTCCATCAAACACCCACTTCAATGATAACATTCATGTTCGTATCCATTGATGAAATAAATACACACATATATACTCATTTACACATTTATGTTATCATACTATAAGCATCAGTGGGGGAGATCTGTGAGAGATGAACGAACCAGCTTCCGACCATTAAAGGGTCTTCCTCAACACCGGTTTGACCAGAGAAGACATTCCTCACTTCTCCACACTTTTACCTCCACCATCATTAATCTCACCGTGGTACACTATACTCCAGGCTACATTCAGCCACTCAGGGTACATTCAGCTCCCCAGGGTACATTCAGCTCCCAGGGTACATTCAGCTCCCCAGGGTACACTAATCTCCACAAGGTACACTAATCTCTCCATGGTTTACAATTTACATGGTCTCCCCAATTTACACGTGGACAATAGTAGAGGGGCTGATCCCAAACCTGCACACAGAAATAACACCACGTGAGACCAGGAGGCATGGCAGGATGTGCAGAATACCCCCGTTGAAGAGCAGAGGTGCAACTGGTACTCTGAGAGAGAACTCTATCAACATCAGAGGCCCGAGACTGTTCAACACACTTCCACTACACATAAGGGACATAACTGGCCGACCCCTCACAGTGTTCACGAGAGAACTATCAACATCAGAGGCCCGAGACTGTTCAACACGCTTCCACTACGCATAAGGGACATAACTGGCCGACCCCTCACAGTGTTCAAGAGAGAACTTGATAAACACCTCCAAAGGATACCTGATCAACCAGATTGTGATTCGTACGTCAGGCCGCGAGCAGCCGCGTCCAACAGCCTGGTTGAGCAGTCCAGCAACCAGGAGGCCTGGTCAGAGACCGGGCCGCGGGGACCTTGAACCCCGGAACCACCACAAGGTAGGGTGATGGTGAGGGAGGGAGGTAGAGGCTTCTGGACCGTGTCACCCGGTAGAGGCTACTGGACCGTGTCACCCGGTAGAGAGGCTACTGGACCGTGTCACCCGGTAGAGACTACTGGACCGTGTCACCCGGTAGAGAGGCTACTGGACCGTGTCACCCGGTAGAGAGGCTACTGGACCGTGTCACCCGGTAGAGGCTACTGGACCGTGTCACCCGGTAGAGAGGCTACTGGACCGTGTCACCCGGTAGAGACTACTGGACCGTGTCACCCGGTAGAGAGGCTACTGGACCGTGTCACCCGGTAGGCTTCTGGACCATGTCACCCGGTACAGGCTACTGGACCGTGTCACCCGGTAGAGGCTACTGGACCGTGTCACCCGGTAGAGGCTACTGGACCGTGTCACCCGGTAGAGAGGCTACTGGACCGTGTCACCCGGTAGAGAGGCTACCGGATCCTAATATGGTAGAGAGGGAAGCTGTTGGATCTGGTTCGTAAAGGTTGAAGTTACTTGATCTCATTTGTCAGAAAGGGGGGTTGCATCCTCCGCTGTTTGCAACATCCTCCAGTGCATCTGTTGCATGCCACATCATCCACTACATCCGGTTGTTTACAAAATCCTCTGCTATATCCGGCTGTTTACAAAATCCTCTGCTATATCCGGCTGTTTACAAAATCCTCTGCTATATCCAGCTGTTTACAAAATCCTCTGCTACATCCGGCTGTTTACAAAATCCTCTGCTATATCCGGCTGTTTACAAAATCCTCTGCTATATCCGGCTGTTTTCAAAATCCTCTGCTATATCCGGCTGTTTACAAAATGCTACATCCGGCTGTTTACAAAATGCTACATCCGGCTGTTTACAAAATGCTCTGCTATGTTCGGCTGTTTACAAAATCCTCTGCTATATCCGGCTGTTTACAAAATCCTCTGCTACATCCGGCTGTTTACAAAATCCTCTGCTATATCCGGCTGTTTACAAAATCCTCTGCTACATCCGGCTGTTTACAAAACCCTCTGCTATATCCGGCTGTTTACAAAATCCTCTGCTACATCCGGCTGTTTACAAAATGCTACATTCGCTGTTTACAAAATCCTCTGCTACATCCGGCTGTTTACAAAATGCTACATTCGCTGTTTACAAAAATCCTCTGCTATATCAGGCAGCTTGCAACATTCTCTGCTACGTGGGGGCTGTTTTGCATAATCATTCACTACAAACTGCTGTTTGCAACATCCTTTTCTTTAGCTCGTTGTTTGGGAACTGAAGACGAAGCCTGGGTGTGGAGTGAGGTCTTGTAGCTAAGAATGAGGACGTAAGGGCGAGATAGTGACAGTACTGTGACGTAAGGACGAGATAGAGTGACAGTACTGTGACGTAAGGACGAGATAGTGACAGTACTGTGACGTAAGGACGAGATAGAGTGACAGTACTGTGACGTAAGGACGAGATAGTGACAGTACTGTGACGTAAGGACGAGATAGAGTGACAGTACTGTGACGTAAGGACGAGATAGAGTGACAGTACTGTGACGTAAGGACGAGATATAGTGACAGTACTGTGACGTAAGGACGAGATAGAGTGACAGTACTGTGACGTAAGGACGAGATATAGTGACAGTACTGTGACGTAAGGACGAGATATAGTGACAGTACTGTGACGTAAGAACGAGATAGTGACAGTACTGTGACGTAAGAACGAGATATAGTGACAGTACTGTGACGTAAGGACGAGATATAGTGACAGTACTGTGACGTAAGGACGAGATATAGTGACAGTACTGTGACGTAAGGACGAGATAGTGACAGTACTGTGACGTAAGAACGAGATATAGTGACAGTACTGTGACGTAAGGACGAGATATAGTGACAGTACTGTGACGTAAGGACGAGATATAGTGACAGTACTGTGACGTAAGGACGAGATATAGTGACAGTACTGTGACGTAAGGGGGTAAAATGAAAGTACTCTGACTGACGGCTTCAACACCACGGCCACAAACCTCTGAGGGGCTGAAAAACACAAGAAACTTTTCATGGTGTCTTGTACACAAGTAAACGGCTTCAGAACTATCTTTCGCGTCCCATATTTCACAAGACATTCTCAAAATGAGAGAGCTTGTTCTTCTTGCTTAAATGCTTCATTTCTAAACAAGTGTCTAACCGACCAGAGGATACTAATGTAATTTATATATGACGGTCTAAGTTTCTTATGAAAGACATTGATTTGAAGATAGAACCATTATAAAAAAACCGAAGGATTTTAAATTTGACATCATAGTCCACAGTCGTGACAGAATCTCATTACTTTCGCAAAAATAATTTTGTGTTAAATCTTAAGACTTTTGGATTATATTATTTTGCCTTCGCTTTTATCTTAAAATCAGTGTCATTAAAGCTTGAGTTCTTATGGCAGACGTAAGTCCAGCGTCATCTTGCGTACACGACACCTTTGTCGGCAACTTTCTACTACACCTAAGGTGTTAGTTGTCATGAAGTGTCGTATTTAGACAGCTTGTGCAACCAAAGGAGCCGCCAGGGCCGCGTGGTACGCTTGCAGAGCCACACGAAAGAACCCATACTTGGAGATGGCGTCTTGCTGGCTGTCTAGAATATTAAAAAACCCCGAGCGGCTGCTTTTGGAACGAGAGAAGCTATTTATGACAGCCTAATTAGCCTACCTACAAGGAAGTTACAGAAGCGAGAAGAGAGTTGATGAAATTAGCCTCCTGGAGGAGGAGTTGGACCCAGTGTCACAAACCAAGACTTTCACAGGTTATAGTTATCTAAATTTGTTATAGTTATCAGTTAATATGTTGAAAAACAGAACTTTCTGACACGCAGATGGAGAAAAAACAGCTTAGGGGGTCAAGCCTTAATTTTTTGTGTGTGTTTCTTGGTGTGAGTTTTATCAAGAGCACCAGAGAACTTCAACAGAGGAACCCCTCTGAGGGGCTCAACTAGAGGAGCCTATCAGAAAGATTCCTCAGAGGAATCTGCAACCGAAGGCTCACTAGTAGAGCCTCTGGTACGACAATCAGAAGGAATCCATTAAAGAAGAGTACCATTTGTACCACCAAGTCATGCCTAGTTTGCAGTTGGAATGGTACTCTGATTGGATGAGTACCAATTAGGAAGAGAAGTACCATTCTCTTCCTCAATGGTACCATTCAATGAAGGAAGCTTCGAGAAGAGCCCTGCAACAAAGGTCAACCAGACAAGGCCACGGAAAGGTTCTCCACCAGAGGATCTTACTAGAGCTTGCTAAAGCTAGGAGGCCTGGTCGAGGACCGGGCCGCGGGAACGTTAAGGCCCGAAATCATCTCAAGAAGATCTCAAGATAACCTAAAGGGCTCCAGTCAAAGGGGGCTCACCCTCTAGGGGCTCTCGAGGATACCACTAGTAGGATAGGATTAGTTTCAATAACATCAACTGTGTCTTCAACACCATACGATGGTATTTAAGGTTCTAGATTGGTGCGGTCATTCATTGCTCGTTGTTCTGGAGTAAGGACGGGTTTTTATAGCTCCTACGAGCCGGAAGCAGCATCCGGCATCAGGTTTAAAAGATCTTGAAGACTAAGCATGGTGTTATTGGCCTGGGATTCTAATTCCAGGTTGTTCCAGATCTGTCTCAAGGGATAAAGTTTCAGTTTTCGTCCATTTTGGTATAACTGTGATGCTCCTCATGGCTCTCTGCTGAACAGTTTCCGAACCCCCCGTTTCTGGGGGTTCGATTCTTCTTTTGGGGCGTGTGATGAAGGGAAGGGAACTATCAGGAGTAAGCACTCAAGCCATCACGACTATAGAGAAGAGAGAGTGATGAGTGTTGACCAGACCACACACTAGAAGGTGAAGAGACGACGACGATTCGGTCCGTCCTGGACCATTTTCAAGTCGATAGAGACTTGAGAATCGACTTGAGAATGGTCCAGGGCGGACCGAAACGTCGTCGTCGGCGGCCCGTTCATAACCAACGTCTTCACAACCCACAAACGTAAGAGCTTTAAGTACAAGCACTCATAAGAGCTCCACGCAAAAGCTAGCAGCTGACATGAGGCTGGATCCACACGTTTCGTGCATCCAACTAGGTGAGTACACACACATACACACACATGGATGTTAGTTAACGGATGGAATGCATTAGGCAGTGATGTGGTGGAGGCTGACTCCATACACAGTTTTAAATGTAGATATGATAGAGCCCAGTAGGCTCAGGAATCTGTACACCAGTTGATTGACAGTTGAGAGGCGGGACCAAAGAGCCAAAGCTCAACCCCCGCAAGCACAAATAAGTGAGTACAAATAGGTGAGTACACACACACACACACACACACACAGCCCAGTAGGCTCAGGAATCTGTACACCAGTTGATTGACAGTTTAGAGGCGGGACCAAAGAGCCAGAGCTCAACCCCCGCAAGCATAATTAGGTAAACACACACACACACACACACACACACACACACACACACACACACCACACACACACACACACACACACACACACACACACACACACACAC
>WNGS01006636.1:15167625-15179606 GCA_020271785.1 Procambarus virginalis
TATATATATATATATATATATATATATATATCTTTGAAGTTTCATTAGTTCATTATTACTTCTAGTAATAATGAAGTAATAATACTTAGTGGTACTATTACTACTAGCTAACCTTTGCCGACTAAATGTTAATTTTTAACGTGATGGAAATGGGGAATAGTTCAAAGCATTTGGAAGAAGATCATTAGATAATACGTACGAAATTTCTCAAGTATTTCTTACTAGAATAAGAATTACTAAGTTAACTTTTGGGTTCGAATTGATTACTGTGATCCTCGAAAGAAAACGTTACGATCTCAAGAAGATCGAAGTAAGAATAAGTGTTTTGGATAAAATGCAGATTTAGATAACTTTTAAGGTGCCAAATCTTGCTAAGGTTTACCTGTGTCTTAAATACACATACACAATGTTTTCACCGCCCAACATTAAGAGTGTATGACAAAACTCCTGAAGTCAAGATCCACGAGAGTGTTAAACCTGTCCCTGGAAGACTGGTAAAGGGATCATATTCCCAGACTCGGTAATATCACTGCCTATATCACTGCGGATATAACACTGCTTGCATTCTTATCCTAGTAAAAATAGTGGGAGAGATAATACCAGATCACATAAAAGATTTAACTGGGATTCACGATCCCAAGATTAATGAAGGACCCAGCCAGTGGGATATTCTGGAATGTTCTTTGCTACTATTAATTTTCACAAAGATTGCAAGCAAACCATTGGGAAATCATTATAATGGACAACATTGCCTGAAGAATGCAGGAGACTTTTTTTCAGGTAAATAAAAGCAAGCCTCTTTGCTTTGCTAGCCTCTTATGCTGGGATTTTCTATTAGCTACCCCTAAAACTTTGCCTTGGAAACCCATTTCGACCATTGGGCCTAATGAGCTGTTGTTAACCTTAGTTTTTTCATTATTTTCATTCAACATAGACGTGTATTGGCAGACTATTACGCTCACCATGGTATCAAATGTTATAAATCACAGGGGAGGATAACAAGATATGATACAGCCCGTGACATCATTCAGAGAACTTTCGCTACAGCCAAGTAGCTAAAGGAAGTGAAGGGAATGACAACTTTTCAGACCTGACAGCGGTCACCAGGATTAGATTGGGTCGTCCTGCCACCTTGGAATGATTGTAAACAGGTTGTCTGGATCTACATGTATCTTTATTGATTGATTCCTTGCTTCCTTCAGTGCAAATGAAGGCGTTATGGCCTGTTACATTCATGAATTTAATTAATTAATTAATTATCAGAGGGAAAGCGCCAAGCCATTACGACTTTATAGCACTGGGAAGGGGTCAGGATAAGGATTTGGGATGGGACGGGGGGAAGGAATGGTGCCCCAACCACTTGGGCACCATTCATGAAGTCATTACATTCATGAAGTCCCAGAACATTAATAAGTACAGGTCCTGAAACAGCATTAAAGGTTCATATCAATCGGCTCATAGACCCCTGGTCGCCTGGGGTAAATGCATACTTAAACTCCAGAAGGAATTGGGTTTAGAACTCACTAGGCAAACCAGAGACCCAAGAGTAGACAATTTCTTCTTCCAGCGCCTCAGTGTAACAAGACAGAAGAGACACACATATTGCATTATTGGTCCTGTCCATCATAGAAACTTGAGGAGCTTTGCAACCTCTATCAACTTTGAACTTTTTTGTAACCATTTTTGTAATCAATCTTGTATAATACGGTATGCAAAAAAATTAATAAATAAAAAAAATGAGCTGAAAGGTCAAGAAAATATAAATATGCATATGGGAAGCATTACAAAGTCTCTGCGTGTACTAGATATTCTATTCTCCGTACCGCAAGAAGGAGACTTAAAGACTTGCCTTAAGGACTTAAAGAGGTTGAATGACAGGAATACCGACTTCGACGCTCACCGTGCATTCTACCTTCCACCAGGTGCTTAATTAGCCCTCCTCAGGCTAACCTGCTTTTTGAGATGCTCTCCACCCCAAAACAGCCTTAAGCTAGGTGAGTATGACAACCTGTTGAGGTCCTCAACCTTCCTCTTGATGACTCACAGCGGAAACAACCCACATTTCTCGTCAACCTCGGTGGCCTCGGCACCCGCACAGCTTCCCAGATTGCGCCTTGCAGGCCATACAACCTTCCTGCAAGGTCGTCTGATAAGATAAAGGCATTCTTACCAGATGGTCATGGAAATTCAGCAGGACCATCACAAAATGAATCACTGAGCGAGAGAGAGAGAGACAGAGAGCGAGAGACTTATCTTTGAAGTTCCAATAACCAGACCAGCTCAATCTAAAGGCAAGAAGCAATCCAGTTGGAACAGCCAGATCGTCGAGACTACAGCTGCAATGTTGCTTCAGGCAACACACAAACATCTCGTGATTTCACTTAACTGTATATCTGTGAAGACGAGCCAGATGACACGAACTATGCAAACCCGCGAGAGAGAATAATCCTCAATCTTCCCGCCAGTGGTATGAAGCTCTTCTCGTGTCCTTCCTACCACAGGTTCAATGCTCTGCTAGCCTTCACACCACTGGTATGATTCCCCCTTTCTCGTATCCAACACACCACCACTGGCATTACCAGGCTTGCATCCTTCACGACTGTCTCAAGAGACCAGCTGTACCTCCCACTTAACACAGTTCTGCCATTTCTCAGCGTGACCACCCACCTTCTCCTGCCTTGTGGGTAATAAATCCCAAGACTGCAATAATTACCAGGTCTTGCTGGTGGAGGACCCGGCCGGCTTGCTGGTGTAGTACCCGGCCGGCTTGCTGGTGGAGGACCCGGCCGGCTTGCTGGTGGAGTACCCGGCCGGCTTGCTGGTGGAGTACCCGGCCGGCTTGCTGGTGTAGTACCCGGCCGGCTTGCTGGTGGAGTACCCGGCCGGCTTGCTGGTGGAGGACCCGGCCGGCTTGTTGGTGGAGGACCGGCCGGCTTGCTGGTTGAGGACCTGGCCGGCTTGCTGGTGGAGTACCCGGCCGGCTTGCTGGTGTAGTACCCAGCCGGCTTGCTGGTGGAGGACCCAGCCGGCTTGCTAGGGTAGAACCCGGCCGGCTTGCTGGTGAAGTACCCGGCCGGCTTATTTGACTGAGAAACTAATCAAACCCCCACGAGATATTGATCAGGTTCTACTTTATCGCTGGGAAATTGAAAAATCATGTTCCACAAATTTTTCCTTGTTGCCAACAGGAATAAAAGAATCTGTTTAAAGCTTCCTAATTATTAATTAAGCCAACGACAGGGCCGGCGCTCAGGCGTTCCCTGACCTTTAGACACAAAAAACTTTACCAAGACTGACTGTCATTATGATCCAATGTCATTAAAATTTATATAACGACTTGAATGATTGTGGTGGGTGCAATTAAAGCCCCACCAGGGCCATTGAGGGACGGGAGGGGGGCTTGAGTGAATGATTGGATGAGTGAGTGAGTGGGTGAATGAGTATGAGGGTGGGTGCGTGAGCTGGAGGGCGAGTAGGTGAATGAGGAGGACATGAGTGGTCAGGGAGGTGAGACTCGCGTGGTCGTGCCCCGTGCCGAGTGATAGTGAATTAGAAAGGGACCTTTTTGAGTAGGCAATGATTAGCGTACTGTTGCAAAACATTGTTTTTTGCGTGTTATGGCCATATGGGAAGAACAGCTGGTGGTGGTCCCACACACACACTTCCTGAAGGCAAAACCAGTATGGTTTTGTGGATAAATATGCCCTTGGACAGTTTTGTCTAAACGTTCGATCACACAGTAACTATACACCCTGCCTCATTTTCTATACACAGGAGACATGCTTCATGCCTCATACACCATACACAAGAGACATCCTCATTGCCTCATCACCAAATACAACACCTAGCACTGTATAAACAAATTATCATCAATTACCAGCAGCCTTGAGCTACACCTAAATTGAAATAGTCATTTATGTCCTTCAGTTGAATAACAGAGGGAAGTGTGTGTGCCAGGATACAGCCAGTGGTGGCAGTGTATAATACAAGGATACAGCCAGTGGTGGCAGTGTATAATACCAGGATACAGCCGGTGGTGGCAGTGTATAATACTAGGATACAGCCAGTGGTGGCAGTGTTTCATAACGGGATACAGCCAGTGGTGGCAGTGAATAATACAGGGATACAGCCGGTGATGGCAGTGTATAATACCAATTGACAGCCGGTAGGAGACACTGAATAACACCTGGATACCACATTGTACTAATACCAACTTCAAGTTTCTCAGTGACTTAATGGATCAGATTTTTTGGTGGATTCTTTGTCTCCCCTTTGTTGTTTTGATAATTATAATTGTTTGCATTATTTATATTTTCCCAACATGGGGTCCGAGAGGAGACTAATAATCAGTTGTTATAACGCTAGTTAGTAAAATGTGCTTCGCTCGCTGCAAGCGCCGAGAGATGTCGGGTATTCTCCACGGTCTGTTGTAGTGTAATTAAGTACGGCGGTTTTTTGCTGCTATGTGTGTGTGTGTGTGGGTCGACCAACCTCGTGTCCTCGCCCGAGAACTATCTCTTCACCGTTCATCAGTCCTCACAGCTCGAGGACTATGCTTGCTCCGTACCCCAGACCATGCACTATGCAGAGTATAGTGAGGCTAGCCCGATGTATCTGGCCTTTAAGCTTGGACAAACTAAAAGACATTTTCTCTAATATATATATAATAGATAAGAGGATTGTCATAGGACAGGATATGCAAGATTTTGTTGTCTGTGAAATGACAAGAGCTTCAAATGCGGTGTTGGTAGAGGACTCATGGTAGAGTGTATGGCTGGTTGCCAGGTGCAGGCTCCGGAGCCCCGGGCCCACCAACGTGGTCTCCGGGAAAGCAAATATTCCCCGTTTTTTTATGATCATGCAGCGGTGTTTTTTTTCTTTCTCTTATTTCAATGTTTCTGTTTTTTGTAGGGTTATATACGGGATTCAGTTGTGCTGTGCTCTCAAGATTATGAACACAACACGCACGCACACACACACACACACACACACACACACACACACACACACACACACACACACACACACACACACACACACACACACATGAGAAATGAGTAATTCCATTAATCTAGGAACGTTCGGAAGGCGGGCTAGGAGCCTCGCTCGACTCTGCACGCACATCTGTTGATTGACGGTTGAGAGGTGGGACCAAAGAGCCAGAGCTCAACCCCCGCAAGCACAACTAGGTGAGTACATCTAGGTGAGCACACACACACGCGCGTGCATACACACACACTCACACAATAAATAATATGCCTGTGACCACGAAGATGCTTTAATGTATAAATGAGTTACCTTGAGTGTAGTTAACAGCATCTAAGGAGATAAACAAATGATTTAGAGCCCCAAAATGGTCAATACTTTGTCTCATTCCTTATATACGTGAATCATCTACCTGAGAGCAGATGTTAAGATAACGTGTGATTTGTAGCATTAGATATTACCTAGATTAGGTTTACAGATACTCTTTTGTTTAGATTAGATACTCTTTTGTTTAAGTTACTTTAAATTTACTCTATGTTTATATCTGGCGTTTATACCGATGAAGATGGATTTTTGTTGTGAATAAATATGTGCTGAATATGCGCCCTATCATTCCGCTCTATAACGTAACACGATGGATTCTATATCATACACGATTCTATATCATCACGACACTGGTTGGCCTCAGGTAACGATAACGTGATGAGAGCGAAGATAAGCGCGGACACTAATTGCTGCCAACGGCAGGATTATTCTCTGAAAGATTGGTATGGATGAAAGGAGAAAAAAAATGAAGATCTTATACAACATACTCTCTAGAAGCATAGTCAAGATACAACCCGTCCTCGCAAATTCGTATAGTCAATATTGACTTATTAAATACGTGCATAGGTGATATGCTAAACATAATAGATACCCTTAAAAAGCTTCATAGAAAACACCGACCTTACCTAACCTTGTTAGTATGTTAAGATAAGCATCTTATAGCTTCGTAATTATAATTGTTACTTAACCTATTATAGGTATAGGTTCAGTAATAAATGTAATTACGAAGCAATAAGATGCTTATCTTAACATACTAACAAGGTTAGGTAAGGTCGGTGTTTTCTATGAAGCTTTTCAAGGTAAACTATTATGTTTAGTATATCACCTTTGCACGTACTTAATAAGTCAATATTGACTATACGAATTTGCGAGGACGGGTTGTTAAAACACACCACCAATCCTCTATATTAATCATTAATGATCATTAAATATCGTTAAATTGAGCGACGCGGTTTTGTACGCGAAACGAACACAAAACCGGGGGTGTGGGATCAACAGTGCGTTCCGCTGAGATGAACCAGAGGCCTATCGTCATCCACTTAACGATGCAAAAAGCTTGAAAAACCAGTTATTCCTTTAGACCCACGATGGCTGTGTCAGTGGAACTGTGTATACTTTTATCGCGGGAATATGTAAATGCTACACAAACTGCATACCTCGATTGCCTTATCGAGGGAGAGTGCTAGAGCAACGCCAGTTTTGGGAGTGCAGCCTTTCGCTTCTTTATGACTAACTCAAGCAATGTCCGACTCTACCACTAATCAGTTAACGTGTTCTCTCCAATATTACATCTCATTTTGTCCAAACGGACAAAATATGACGTATTATATATCATAGCGACTAGCAAACGGTCCATTAGTTAAGTTTGTTTAGATTCGGGCAATTTAGTACATAATTTTCTGGCCGTTGTGACAACTCGAGAGGATGGGGATGAATCAGTTGCAGTGATGGATGCCTTTCATCTGTTTGATGATCTGTCTTCTACGTCAAGTAATTTTGGTTTTGTTAATTTTCAGTATTGGAAACTGATGCCTCTATTTGCCTAGCTTTAAACATATTGCCAGGAGATAGGCAGTTATTATTGGTTGCATCCTGGTAAGGCCCAATAGTTGGCCTAGGAGAGTCTCCATAGGCCTAAATACAAAAATACAATCCTTGTGGAGTTTGCACAGTGCAAACCTTGCAACCTTTCTTGCTGTTGTTTTAGATTCAGCTACTCGGAACAAAATTTCCATGTAGAACAGGCTACAGTGAGCCCGTAATCCTTGCAACCATGAGCTCTTGCCTAAATACCTTGCAAACAGTGCGGATTGTGGGGGGGGGGGGAGGTGAGCAAGACTGAGACCCACTGCAATGCGTGCCTGTTGCAGACAGGATGTGACACATTGATTGACAGTTGAGAGACGGGACCAACGAGCCAAAACTCAACCTCCGCAAGCACGACTATGCCAGTTCATCTAGGTGAGCACATTCAAGTATGACTGACAATGTCAGTGTTTTAATTGATAGTAAAACACCATCTTGAAGACGTACTGACACTGACGTGAGGAGGGGGTGCAAAAGAGCCAAAGGGGGGAGTGGGGGGAGAGAGGGGGGAAGGGGGTAGGGGAGAAGAGGGGAGGGGGGAAGGGGGGAGGGGGGGAAGGGGGTAGGGGGGGTGACAGCCCCCGGTCGTTCTGGCCATAACCTCCTCACTGACGCACTAATTGCCCAGCTGTTGGCCTGGTTCGTGAGGCCAGCAGATGAGGTACCGGCCTTGTGAGGTACCGCCCCAGGTCACTCACTGCCCCAAGGAGGAAGGTTAGCAAGCTCTCTGGCCTGGATGACGGAGTGGAGGGGTAACTGACAACATTCATCCATGGTCTAATCAAAGAGCAATGATGTCCGTCCAACTTTCAAATGAATATTGAAACTCATGGGATTGTACTCATAGGGAGGGAGGATAGGCACACGTGTGTGGTGTGTGTGTGTGTATGTGTGTGTGTGTGTGTGTGTGTGGTGGTGTGTGTGTGTGTGTGTGTGTGTGTGTGTGTGTGTGTGAAGTGAGGTTATTCGATTTCATGACCAATCATTCTTCACGGGCAGCAGCAGTCGGCACGCACAGTCCAGGAGCATAGTCTGAAGAGTGTTACCTGGATGTGATCTGTTACTATATAGCCACAACCTCGACCACCACATCCTCGACCACCTCATCCTCGACCACCTCATCCTCGACCACCTCATCCTCGACCACCTCATCCTCGACCACCTCATCCTCGACCACCTCATCCTCGACCACCTCATCCTCGACCACCTCATCCTCGACCACCTCATCCTCGACCACCTCATCCTCGACCACCACACCCTCGACCACCACATCCTCGACCACCTCATCCTCGACCACCACATCCTCGACCACCTCATCCTCGACCACCTCATCCTCGACCACCTCATCCTCGACCACCTCATCCTCGACCACCTCATCCTCGACCACCTCATCCTCGACCACCACATCCTCGACCACCTCATCCTCGACCACCACACCCTCGACCACCTCATCCTCGACCACCTCATCCTCGACCACCACACCCTCGACCACCTCATCCTCGACCACCACATCCTCGACCACTTCACCCTCCACCACCACACTCTCAATATATCATTTACTACAACAAGAATGCATTATAATTTTAATATTGTAAGACGATACATTTTCCTGGTAATTACTCCACCGTGTAACCTGTTTGACCTTTTAAAAGCTTGAGAGCAAAAAAATTACCCTCCCCCCCCCTAAACATCCGAATCTTGCAGCAAGATAATGCTTCAAATGACCAATTAAAATTATTAGTTTAAGCCTCAACTTCTACTCATGCTTTTGTGTTGCTTTTGTGTCCATTGGTAATTGGAAAGTTTTTGTTATTATTCAAGTGGAAAAAAAAATTAGTCATTACTAATGACATTATGTAGTAAATTTTAGGTGAGGTAACGAGAGTGAGGTAAGTGTGGTAAGTGTGGTAAGTGTGGTAACGGGTGTGTTTTGTGCTAATGAGTTGAAGGGGTTATATAATGCCGTTTTGTTATATAGGGGTTATATAATGTGTCGTTTTGGCAATCTTGTGGGATAATTGAGTGAGAATTCGACTCCTGCTGTACCCTAGAATACTTAAGTGTCTAGTTTCGGGAGGATTATGATTTCCAAGTTATAGTTTGAAGTCGTGATGAATGATTGAAATTGAAATTGAAATAAGTTTATTGAGGTAGTGATGAGTGATTGTTTCCGGGCGTGGTAGATCTTGAAGACGTGAAGCAAGGTGTCAGTTGGCCTGTCACTTCATCAGTGAGTAATAATGCTTTTTCAGCAATTTATTCAGGGATTTCGACTGCTTGCTGACAAGCAGTCTAAATCCTCTCCAAGTCACCCCCCGTCTGTACGGGTTTCACGAAGTCTGAAATGTTGGTTGTTTTGTCCTAGACTATATTAGGCCAATTTAGTTCGTTCTTGATATTTTCTGAGAACGTGGGAGCAGAGGAGAGAGAGAGAGAAAGAGAGAGAGGAAGGAAAAGGGTTGAGAGAGGTGAGTTCGAAGAAAAGGGAGAAGAGGTGAATAGAAGATGCTGGGGGAGAGGGAGATTGTTGGGGCGAGAAAGGTGGTGAGTGGGAAAATGAGTAAAACTGGAAGATACTGGTGGAGAGGAACACGAGGGAGAAGAGAGGAGAGGGAATAAGGAAAGAGATATTAGATAGGGGGAGATTGGGATAAAGTAGAAGACAGTCAAGAGAGGTAGAAGAGAGAGAGACCCGGGCACACCCGGGTACTCCCTCTAGATCCTCACACCTGAATTTCAAGCCATTGCTGAAGACTGCACTCTGACCTTTTCTTACACCCCGAGAGGAAATCGCCTACTACCACGTAGAGGTCATAATTAATTAATACGCTTATAGCAATATAATTACGTGTAGGCGAATGTAGGTTACATATAATGATAATACTTATTAAAATACTAATACAATCTACAATATTTGTTAATATGAATCTTAGCATCAACACAGCAATTAGAACAAGCATAACGACACGAGGCAGGAAACAATGTGATCAACAATCAAGGTACAACTTAAGGTAACATTCGTATAATATCACCTTTACTGCCTTAATGACTTGGATGAGGCAGACAGTATGTCTTCATCAAGCCAAAGAAAGCCAGTATATAGACTTTAAACTACTAAGACACAATACCACCTTTTTTACTCTGCTCGACAGCGTGGTTTGAAAACCTTTAAAATGAAACACTATATTCATTCTAATCTTGATTGTGTATCGCTTCTTTGGACGGCCGAGCTCCACCCCTTCCCTCCCCCCCCACCCCTCTTCTATCCTTTCACCGGCAAGGATTGGACGGAGAAGAACTGCGCAGGGCCACTCAATCTTAAGTCTTGACCAGTCCTCGACTGGTCCGGTCAGTACGTTCCCAATCCTCTGACGTCGAGTACAGATGTCGCGCGGCATCACACCAACCCCACCCTCCGCCAATACTAATTTGAACCCCCTACATTGTGGATATGTCTGAGAGGTTTCACTAACAACAGGCCATCGGGTGAAAGGAAACGTGCTCAACGTCTTAGTTATGCTATGGATTCGAACCCAAGACCCTGTCGGTTTCGAATCGGAGGCGTTGACTGCTGCACCAGGAAAAGTTAATTAACAAACCTATTTGTTTTAATATCCCTTCACGTACTGTTAGATATTATTCATACGTATTGAAACAGTGAAATGTGAGGAAATCTACTGGCCGAGGCTTTTTGGCTCAGTAGAATTTAATACATGAATTACATGTATGAAATATGTCGGACAATATTCACAATATTAAGGACTGTATCTTGGGCCACTGTTAATATGAGCACCATATCGGCATGTGTTAACTGAGAAGCGTCTCAGTATAATTATATTACAGTCACAGAGAAGGAATACACCGTTTTGTCACTGCCTCTACCCGGAACCACACTACCCTGGGGGCCAGCTGTGACATATCACCCCCTACGGCACCTGTGACATACACACACCCCCTGGGCCAGCTGTGACATAGTACACACCATCCCCTGGGCCAGCTGTGAATATACACCCATCCCCTGGACCACTGTGACAATTACACACCATCCCTTGGGCCAGCTGTGACATATACACAATCCCTGGCACTGTGACATTACACCCATCCCCCTGGAGCCAGCTGTGACATATACACACCCCATCCCCTGGCCGCTGTGACATATACACACCACATCCCCTGGCCAGCTGTGACCTATACACCCACCACCCTGAGCCAGCTGTGCATATACACATTACCACACCCTGGGCCAGCTTTGACATATACACACACACACACACCTGGGCCAGCTGGACATATACACACACCACCCCTGTGGCCAGCTGTGACATATACACCTACCACCACCCTGGAGCCAGCTGTGACATATACCACCACCACACCCCTGGAGCCAGCTGTGACATATACACACCCAACTCCCCTGAGCCAGCCTTGGCTGACATACACACACAACACCCTGGAGCCAGGCCTTTCCCATCTATACATCCACAATCCTTGGGGCCAGCTTCGTGCCACTAGATACAGACGAACTCACACCCTGGAGCCAAGCATGTGACTATATACCCACACCACACCGCTTGGGCCAGCTCGTGACATACACCACCTCACACCACACCCTGGGCCCGCCTGTGACAGTATCCACAACAAACAACCACCCTGGGCCAGCTAGTGACATATAGACACACACCTCAACCCTGGGCCCAGCCCTGGGCCATGGGACACGACACACACAACACCATGGCGCCAAGCTGTGACCTTATACACACACCACCCACTGGAGCAGCTGTAACATATTCCACACACCACCCCCTGGAAGGCCAGTCTGTGACATCTACACCCACACCACCCCCTGGCAGCCAGCTGTGATCCATATAACACACAGCCACACCCCTGGGCTCATGCTGTGAACCAATATCCACACACCACCCCCTGGAGCCAGCTGTGATCAATATACCCACACACACCCCCTGGTAGACCAGCGTTGTGCCAGATATTACACACAATCACACCCCTGGAGCCAGCTTGTGAACATAATTACATCCATCATCACACCCTGGTAGGCCCAGCGTGTGACATATACCACACATACA
>WNGS01006636.1:15180644-15191123 GCA_020271785.1 Procambarus virginalis
TGTTTATGTTAAATGAACTTTTTGTTCACCATTTGTTCTTTGATCTAGGTTCGAACTCCGAATCTGCCCGAATGACAGACCATTGATAACACTATGTATAATGCTTTCAAAACTTTGTATTTTTACATATGTGTTTCTTCAGTATCTGTACTTGCATACTTTTGATGTACACAATACGAACTATCTTATATTATCTCGTTGTCGGGGACAGGAAGCCTATACTGGCCTACCGACGTCCTCACCCTATGTCAGCTATATACTGACCTTCTGCAGGATGCAAACCGCAATAGTTACCAAACTCCAGGGACTTATTTAGTGCTAAGTAAGAGAAGCATAAGGTAAGAGGAAACGTGCTTAGCCGTTGCTGTCCTCTCTAGGAACTGAACAAGAGATCCCGGGATTGTAACCCAAGAACGCAGACTACTGCGTTACGGGTCTCCACTATCTCCAGTCTTATTTGATACTATATGTTACGTGCTGTTTATTCACTAAAATATAAAGTACATATATATATTATTCAGATTGATAAATGCCGGTACTTTAATAACTATCAATCAATGAATAACTATTAATCAATCAATCAGTAACTTGGAGGTACAGTCACTGACCACAGCCACACCAAGAGCTAGACTCCGTTCCTCGTTGTCACTGATAGATAAGTACAATCGCTAGCCAAATACGAGACACAAATTGCAAGATCAAAGAGGGTTGTAGGAGACATCAAACCTCCCCCACCCCCACACATCGGGACTCATTTCTTCAATGACTTAAAATTCAATTGAAATTCTAGGTTTAGGTTCTTAACAAAAATTCTGTCGTTATCGGTATTTTAATTATACAGAAGTGGCTTGTACTCATACTTCATCAGTTTAGCTTGTTGGCACGCCTCATCCTGACCAGGATAAGTGGTCCACGTATCCTGACCACACCACTTATCCTGATCTCATCCTACTATACCAAGTGTCCGTCAGCAGTTGTCATCCTACACCTTGCTCTCACACCTCTGTCTACACACATTGCCACACCAGGCAGCACCCACCCCTCTTAAATCCTCTCCATACAACGCATCTCTTCAACGCATGACGAACGCCCTAACACCCCTCACTCTCTTCAACCTTTACCCCTTCAACCCCTTCAACCGGGGTTCCCATCAAGCATCTCATCCCTCCCCTTGACCTCGGGTCTACGCTCGAGCCCCCACATTCATCCCATGCCCAACACACACACACACTAACCTTGGCGTTAACGTGTTTACGATCAAATAACCAGCAAAAAAATCGAACCCCGTTCGTGGGAGGGAACCATTCCCTACTCTTCCAGGAAATATCGCTAATAGCGAGGTACTGCTGACTCCAGGTACCTACCGGGTATCGATGGTGGCCAGGTACTTGGTCCCATCCAGGTTGACCTTTTCCCTGCTGCTCGACCTTTATAATCATACGGCCTGTCGATAGATCTTTGTCGATCTGTCTTCTCCTCCCCTGGGCCAGCTGTGACATATACATATACCACACCCTGGGCCAGCTGTGACATATACACCCACCACACCCTGGGCCAGCTGTGACATATACACACACCATCCCTTGGGCCAGCTGTGACATATACACCCATCACCCCCTGGAGCCAGCTGTGATGTTCCCTCAAGGTAAAGTATTTCCTCCTTCGTTTTGCCATCACAATTATTCTATTGACTCTCCTTTCACTTAGAGCGACTTCAATGCCCTGATTTTTTCCTCTATAAACTGGACCTTATCATCTTGGAATAAATTTGTCTCTGAAGAATGAAACCTAAACTGAACCACTTTGAAGTCACAATTCTTTGTTTACTTATGAGTTCGTCTACTGCAAGATGGTTGTTTAAGTCTGTTTAATGTGAATATTTTATATTTCTATGTTTTCAGTTGCTTTTAGTCCAGAAATAGGTATTGCGGTTTATATATATATATATATATATATATATATATATATATATATATATATATATATATATATATATATATATATATATATATATATATATATCTTTGAAGTTTCATTAGTTCATTATTACTTCTAGTAATAATGAAGTAATAATACTTAGTGGTACTATTACTACTAGCTAACCTTTGCCGACTAAATGTTAATTTTTTAACGTGATGGAAATGGGGAATAGTTCAAAGCATTTGGAAGAAGATCATTAGATAATACGTACGAAATTTCTCAAGTATTTCTTACTAGAATAAGATTTACTAAGTTAACTTTTGGGTTCGAATTTGATTACTGTGATCCTCGAAAGAAAACTTTACGATCTCAAGAAGATCGAAGTAAGAATAAGTGTTTTGGATAAAAATGCAGATTTAGATAACTTTTAAGGTGCCAAATCTTGCTAAGGTTTACCTGTGTCTTAAAATACACATACACAATGTTTTCACCGCCCAACATTAAGAGTGTATGACAAAACTCCTGAAGTCAAGATCCACGAGAGTGTTAAACCTGTCCCTGGAAGACTGGTAAAGGGATCATATTCCCAGACTCGGTAATATCACTGCCTATATCACTGCGGATATAACACTGCTTGCATTCTTATTCTAGTAAAAATAGTGGGAGAGATAATACCAGATCACATAAAAGATTTAACTGGGATTCACGATCCCAAGATTAATGAAGGACCCAGCCAGTGGGATATTCTGGAATGTTCTTTGCTACTATTAATTTTCACAAAGATTGCAAGCAAACCCATTGGGATATCCTTATAATGGACAATATTGCCTGAAGAATGCAGGAGACTTTTTTTCAGGTAAATAAAAGCAAGCCTCTTTGCTTTGCTAGCCTCTTATGCTGGGGATTTTCTATTAGCTACCCCTAAAACTTTGCCTTGGAAACCCGTTTCGACCATTGGGCCTAATGAGCTGTTGTTAACGTTAGTTTTTTCATTATTTTCATTCAACATAGATGTACGTGTATTGGCAGACTATTACGCTCACCATGGTATCAAATGTTATAAATCACAGGGGAGGATAACAAGATATGATACAGCCCGTGACATCATTCAGAGAACTTTCGCTACAGCCAAGTAGCTAAAGGAAGTGAACGGAATGACAACTTTTCAGACCTGACAGCGGTCACCAGGATTAGATTGGGTCGTCCTGCCACCTTGGAATGATTGTAAACAGGTTGTCTGGATCTACATGTATCTTTATTGATTGATTCCTTGCTTCCTTCAGTGCAAATGAAGGCGTTATGGCCTGTTACATTCATGAATTTAATTAATTAATTAATTATCAGAGGGAAAGCGCCAAGCCATTACGACTTTATAGCACTGGGAAGGGGTCAGGATAAGGATTTGGGATGGGACGGGGGGGAGGAATGGTGCCCCAACCACTTGGGGCACCATTCATGAAGTCATTACATTCATGAAGTCCCAGAACATTAATAAGTACAGGATCCTGAAACAGCATTAAAGGTTCATATCAATCGGCTCATAGACCCCTGGTCGCCTGGGGTAAATGCATACTTAAACTCCAGAAGGAATTGGGTTTAGAACTCACTAGGCAAACCAGAGACCCAAGAGTAGACGATTTCTTCTTCCAGCGCCTCAGTGTAACAAGACAGAAGAGACACACATATTGCATTATTGGTTCCTGTCCATCATAGAAACTTGAGGAGCTTTGCAACCTCTATCAACTTTGAACTTTTTTGTAACCATTTTTGTAATCAATCTTGTATAATACGGTATGCAAAAAAATTAATAAATAAAAAAAATGAGCTGAAAGGTCAAGAAAATATAAATATGCATATGGGAAGCATTACAAAGTCTCTGCGTGTACTAGATATTCTATTCTCCGTACCGCAAGAAGGAGACTTAAAGACTTGCCTTAAGGACTTAAAGAGGTTGAATGACAGGAATACCGACTTCGACGCTCACCGTGCATTCTACCTTCCCACCAGGTGCTTAATTAGCCCTCCTCAGGCTAACCTGCTTTTTGAGATGCTCTCCACCCCAAAACAGCCTTAAGCTAGGTGAGTATGACAACCTGTTGAGGTCCTCAACCTTCCTCTTGATGACTCACAGCGGAAACAACCCACATTTCTCGTCAACCTCGGTGGCCTCGGCACCCGCACAGCTTCCCAGATTGCGCCTTGCAGGCCATACAACCTTCCTGCAAGGTCGTCTGATAAGATAAAGGCATTCTTACCAGATGGTCATGGAAATTCAGCAGGAACATCACAAAATGAATCACTGAGCGAGAGAGAGAGAGACAGAGAGCGAGAGACTTATCTTTGAAGTTCCAATAACCAGACCAGCTCAATCTAAAGGCAAGAAGCAATCCAGTTGGAACAGCCAGATCGTTGGGTCTACACAGCTGCAATGTTGCTTCAGGCAACACACAAACATCTCGTGATTTCACTTAACTGTATATCTGTGAAGACGAGCCAGATGACATGAACTATGCAAACCCGCGAGAGAGAATATCCTCAATATTCCCGCCAGTGGTATGAAACTCTTCTCGTGTCCTTCCTACCACAGGTTCAATGCTCTGCTAGCCGTCACACCACTGGAATGATTCCCCCTTTCTCGTATCCAACACACCACCGCTGGCATTACCAGGCTTGCATCCTTCACGACTGTCTCAAGAGACCAGCTGTACCTCCCACTTAACACAGTTCTGCCATTTCTCAGCGTGACCACCCACCTTCTCCTGCCTTGTGGGTAATAAATCCCAAGACTGCAATAATTACCAGGTCTTGCTGGTGGAGGACCCGGCCGGCTTGCTGGTGTAGTACCCGGCCGGCTTGCTGGTGGAGTACCCGGCCGGCTTGCTGGTGGAGGACCCGGCTGGCTTGCTGGTGTAGTACCCGGACGGCTTGCTGGTGGAGGACCCGGCCGGCTTGCTGGTGGAGGACCTGGCCGGCTTGCTGGTGGAGTACCCGGCCGGCTTGCTGGTGGAGGACCCGGCTGGCTTGCTGGTGTAGTACCCGGACGGCTTGCTGGTGGAGGACCCGGCCGGCTTGCTGGTGGAGGACCTGGCCGGCTTGCTGGTGGAGTACCCGGACGGCTTGCTGGTGGAGGACCCGGCCGGCTTGCTGGTGTAGTACCCGGCCGGCTTGCTGGTGGAGTACCCGGCCGGCTTGCTGGTGGAGGACCCGGCCGGCTTGCTGGTGGAGTACCCGGCCGGCTTGCTGGTGGAGTACCCGGCCGGCTTGCTGGTGGAGTACCCGGCCGGCTTGCTGGTGGAGTACCCGGCTGGCTTGCTGGTGGAGGACCCGGCCGGCTTGCTGGTGAAGTACCCGGACGGCTTGCTGGTGGAGTACCCGGCTGGCTTGCTGGTGGAGGACCCGGCTGGCTTGCTGGTGGAGGACCTGGCCGGCTTGCTGGTGGAGTACCCGGCTGGCTTGCTGGTGGAGGACCCGGCTGGCTTGCTGGTGGAGGACCTGGCCGGCTTGCTGGTGTAGTACCCAGCCGGCTTGCTGGTGGAGGACCCAGCCGGCTTGCTGGTGTAGTACCCGGCCGGCTTATTTGACTGAGAAACTAATCAAACCCCCACGAGATACTGATCAGGTTCTACTTTATCGCTGGGAAATTGAAAAATCATGTTCCACAAATTTTTCCTTGTTGCCAACAGGAATAAAAGAATCTGTTTAAAGCTTCCTAATTATTAATTAAGCCAACGACAGGGCCGGCGCTCAGGCGTTCCCTGACCTTTAGACACAAAAAACTTTACCAAGACTGACTGTCATTATGATCCAATGTCATTAAAATTTATATAACGACTTGAATGATTGTGGTGGGTGCAATTAAAGCCCCACCAGGGCCATTGAGGGACGGGAGGGGGCCTTGAGTGAATGATTGGATGAGTGAGTGAGTGGGTGAATGAGTATGAGGGTGGGTGCGTGAGCTGGAGGGCGAGTAGGTGAATGAGGAGGACATGAGTGGTCAGGGAGGTGAGACTCGCGTGGTCGTGCCCCGTGCCGAGTGATAGTGAATTAGAAAGGGACCTTTTTGAGTAGGCAATGATTAGCGTACTGTTGCAAAACATTGTTTTTTGCGTGTTATGGCCATATGGGAAGAACAGCTGGTGGTGGTCCCACACACACACTTCCTGAAGGCAAAACCAGTATGGTTTTGTGGATAAATATGCCCTTGGACAGTTATGTCTAAACGTTCGATCACACAGTAACTATACACCCTGCCTCATTTTCTATACACAGGAGACATGCTTCATGCCTCATACACCATACACAAGAGACATCCTCATTGCCTCATCACCAAATACAACACCTAGCACTGTATAAACAAATTATCATCAATTACCAGCAGCCTTGAGCTACACCTAAATTGAAATAGTCATTTATGTCCTTCAGTTGAATAACAGAGGGAAGTGTGTGTGCCAGGATACAGCCAGTGGTGGCAGTGTATAATACAAGGATACAGCCAGTGGTGGCAGTGTATAATACCAGGATACAGCCGGTGGTGGCAGTGTATAATACTAGGATACAGCCAGTGGTGGCAGTGTTTCATAACGGGATACAGCCAGTGGTGGCAGTGAATAATACAGGGATACAGCCGGTGATGGCAGTGTATAATACCAATTGACAGCCGGTAGGAGACACTGAATAACACCTGGATACCACATTGTACTAATACCAACTTCAAGTTTCTCAGTGACTTAATGGATCAGATTTTTTGGTGGATTCTTTGTCTCCCCTTGTTGGAAATTAAATTGTTTTGCATATTATATTATTTATAATTGTTTTTGCATATTATTTGCATATTATTATGTTGTTTTATATATTATTTTCCCAACATGGGGTCCGAGAGGAGACTAATAATCAGTTGTTATAACGCTAGTTAGTAAAATGTGCTTCGCTCGCTGCAAGCGCCGAGAGATGTCGGGTATTCTCCACGGTCTGTTGTAGTGTAATTAAGTACGGCGGTTTTTTGCTGCTATGTGTGTGTGTGTGTGTGGGTCGACCAACCTCGTGTCCTCGCCCGAGAACTATCTCTTCACCGTTCATCAGTCCTCACAGCTCGAGGACTATGCTTGCTCCGTACCCCAGACCATGCACTATGCAGAGTATAGTGAGGCTAGCCCGATGTATCTGGCCTTTAAGCTTGGACAAACTAAAAGACATTTTCTCTAATATATATATAATAGATAAGAGGATTGTCATAGGACAGGATATGCAAGATTTTGTTGTCTGTGAAATGACAAGGGCTTCAAATGCGGTGTTGGTAGAGGACTCATGGTAGAGTGTATGGCTGGTTGCCAGGTGCAGGCTCCGGAGCCCCGGGCCCACCAACGTGGTCTCCGGGAAAGGCAAATATTCCCCGTTTTTTTATGATCATGCAGCGGTGTTTTTTTTCTTTCTCTTATTTCAATGTTTCTGTTTTTTGTAGGGTTATATACGGGATTCAGTTGTGCTGTGCTCTCAAGATTATGAACACAACACGCACGCACGCACGCACACACACACACACACACACACACACACACACACACACACACACACACACATACACACACATGAGAAATGAGTAATTCCATTAATCTAGGAACGTTCGGAAGGCGGGCTAGGAGCCTCGCTCGACTCTGCACGCACATCTGTTGATTGACGGTTGAGAGGCGGGACCAAAGAGCCAGAGCTCAACCCCCGCAAGCACAACTAGGTGAGTACATCTAGGTGAGCACACACACACGCGCGTGCATACACACACACTCACACAATAAATAATATGCCTGTGACCACGAAGATGCTTTAATGTATAAATGAGTTACCTTGAGTGTAGTTAACAGCATCTAAGGAGATAAACAAATGATTTAGAGCCCCAAAATGGTCAATACTTTGTCTCATTCCTTATATACGTGAATCATCTACCTGAGAGCAGATGTTAAGATAACGTGTGATTTGTAGCATTAGATATTACCTAGATTAGGTTTACAGATACTCTTTTGTTTAGATTAGATACTCTTTTGTTTAAGTTACTTTAAATTTACTCTATGTTTATATCTGGCGTTTATACCGATGAAGATGGATTTTTGTTGTGAATAAATATGTGCTGAATATGCGCCCTATCATTCCGCTCTATAACGTAACACGATGGATTCTATATCATACACGATTCTATATCATCACGACACTGGTTGGCCTCAGGTAACGATAACGTGATGAGAGCGAAGATAAGCGCGGACACTAATTGCTGCCAACGGCAGGATTATTCTCTGAAAGATTGGTATGGATGAAAGGAGAAAAAAAATGAAGATCTTATACAACATACTCTCTAGAAGCATAGTCAAGATACAACCCGTCCTCGCAAATTCGTATAGTCAATATTGACTTATTAAATACGTGCATAGGTGATATGCTAAACATAATAGATACCCTTAAAAAGCTTCATAGAAAACACCGACCTTACCTAACCTTGTTAGTATGTTAAGATAAGCATCTTATTGCTTCGTAATTACAATTATTACTGAACCTATACCTATAATAGGTTAAGTAACAATTATAATTACGAAGCTATAAGATGCTTATCTTAACATACTAACAAGGTTAGGTAAGGTCGGTGTTTTCTATGAAGCTTTTCAAGGTAAACTATTATGTTTAGTATATCACCTATGCACGTACTTAATAAGTCAATATTGACTATACGAATTTGCGAGGACGGGTTGTTAAAACACACCACCAATCCTCTATATTAATCATTAATGATCATTAAATATCGTTAAATTGAGCGACGCGGTTTTGTACGCGAAACGAACACAAAACCGGGGGTGTGGGATCAACAGTGCGTTCCGCTGAGATGAACCAGCGGCCTATCGTCATCCACTTAACGATGCAAAAAGCTTGAAAAACCAGTTATTCCTTTAGACCCACGATGGCTGTGTCAGTGGAACTGTGTATACTTTTATCGCGGGAATATGTAAATGCTACACAAACTGCATACCTCGATTGCCTTATCGAGGGAGAGTGCTAGAGCAACGCCAGTTTTGGGAGTGCAGCCTTTCGCTTCTTTATGACTAACTCAAGCAATGTCCGACTCTACCACTAATCAGTTAACGTGTTCTCTCCAATATTACATCTCATTTTGTCTAAACGGACAAAATATGACGTATTATAATCATAGCGACTAGCAAACGGTCCATTAGTTAGGTTTGTTAAGATTCGGGCAATTTAGTACATCATTTTCTGCCCGTTGTGACAACTCGAGAGGATGGGGATGAATCAGTTGCAGTGATGGATGCCTTTCATCTGTTTGATGACCTGTCTTCTACGTCAAGTATTTTTGGTTTTGTTAATTTTCAGTATTGGAAACTGATGCCTCTATTTGCCTAGCTTTAAACATATTGCCAGGAGATAGGCAGTTATTATTGGTTGCATCCTGGTAAGGCCCAATAGTTGGCCTAGGAGAGTCTCCATAGGCCTAAATACAAAAATACAATCCTTGTGGAGTTTGCACAGTGCAAACCTTGCAACCTTTCTTGCTGTTGTTTTAGATTCAGCTACTCGGAACAAAATTTCCATGTAGAACAGGCTACAGTGAGCCCGTAATCCTTGCAACCATGAGCTCTTGCCTAAATACCTTGCAAACAGTGCGGATTGTGGGGGGGGGGGGAGGTGAGCAAGACTGAGACCCACTGCAATGCGTGCCTGTTGCAGACAGGATGTGACACATTGACTGACAGTTGAGAGACGGGACCAACGAGCCAAAACTCAACCTCCGCAAGCACGACTATGCCAGTTCATCTAGGTGAGCACATGCAAGTATGACTGACAATGTCAGTGTTTTAATTGATAGTAAAACACCATCTTGAAGACGTACTGACACTGACGTGAGGAGGGGGGGCAAAAGAGCCAAAGGGGGGAGTGGGGGAGAGAGGGGGGAAGGGGGTAGGGGGGAAGAGGGGAGGGGGGAAGGGGGGAGGGGGGGAAGGGGGTAGGGGGGGGGGTGACAGCCCCCGGTCGTTCTGGCCATAACCTCCTCACTGATGCACTAATTGCCCAGCTGTTGGCCTGGTTCGTGAGGCCAGCAGATGAGGTACCGGCCTTGTGAGGTACCGCCCCAGGTCACTCACTGCCCCAAGGAGGAAGGTTAGCAAGCTCTCTGGCCTGGATGACGGAGTGCGGGGTAACTGACAACATTCATCCATGGTCTAATCAAAGAGCAATGATGTCCGTCCAACTTTCAAATGAATATTGAAACTCATGGGATTGTACTCATAAGGGAGGGAGGATAGGCACATGTGTGTGTGTGTGTGTGTGTGTGAAGTGACGTTATTCGATTTCATGACCATCTATTCTTCACGGGCAGCAGCGTACGCACGCACAGTCCAGGAGCATAGACTGAAGAGTGTTACCTGGATGTGATCTGTTACTATAGCAACAACCTCGACCACCTCATCCTCGACCACCTCATCCTCGACCACCTCATCCTCGACCACCTCTCCTCGACCACCTCATCCTCACCACCTCATCCTCAACCACCTCATCCTCGACCAC
>WNGS01006636.1:15218316-15236580 GCA_020271785.1 Procambarus virginalis
GGATGGGACGGTGGGGAAGGAAAGGTATGGTGCCCAACCACTTAGACGGTCGGGTATTGAACGCCGACCTGCATGAAGCGCGACCGTCTTCTACCGTCCAGCCCCAAGTGGTTGGGACAGGTAGTCGTTGGGTTGTCTCTGTTTCCCTCAACATTATTAGTGAGAAATTTGTCTAGTTTAATTTTGAACTGGAAGACTGCCTTCGTATTTAAGGATTTGAATAAGCAATGCATTGATGGATGAAAAAGC
This sequence comes from Procambarus virginalis, assembly GCA_020271785.1. Classification (NCBI taxonomy): domain Eukaryota; kingdom Metazoa; phylum Arthropoda; class Malacostraca; order Decapoda; family Cambaridae; genus Procambarus; species Procambarus virginalis. The sequence goes on from WNGS01006636.1 coordinate 15,218,566, forward strand.
GTGTTTTTTTTGTGTTTTTCTTTGATGTTTGTCCTACACTGTAACCTGTTGGGCTGGCGCTTTCAGTGACTGTATATCATTAAGGCAAAATCATTTTCTTTTTTCAAGTGGTGTTGACATGGCACTTGCAATCAGTACATTGTTATAGGCCTAGATGTAAGCTTTGGCATTTTATGTGTTTGTGCATTAGTTAATGTGTTAAGTTCCTTTTGAACTGTGCGTTCTGGATTAATTCAGCAGATTATTGAATTGTGATTATCATCCCTCGCAACGTAACATATTTTACTTCTATTAGTACACTGATTCGTAAAATATAAAACGAAACTCGCAGATATTCGTGTATTTAGATCTGAAGCATTTATTTGCTACGTTAATTTTGCACCTTTTCGTTCACTACGTCTTCAAATCCCAGTTACTAGCGTTCATTAGCCCTTTCCAGCTGCTACACAACCCTACTGGCTCAGTGCTGTCTCCTGATCCTGACTGCGTTCTCAATTGAAATTTGATCTGGGCTCTAATCCTGAGTATTGGCTCAATGTTGACCAAACCACACACACACTAGAAGGTTATCTTGAGGTTATCTTGAGATGATTTCGGGGCATTTTAGTGTCCCCGCGGCCCGGTCCTCGACCAGGCCTCCAAGGTGAAGGGACGACGACGTTTCGGTCCGTCCTGGACCATTCTCAATCGACTTGAGAATGGTCCAGAACGGACCGAAACGTCGTCGTCCCTTCACCTTCAAGTGTGTGGCCTGGTCAACATACTTTAGCCACTTATTGTGACTCCTCGCCTGTATTGACTCAATGGTTTCCCCTGACAATTTCCTCTCGTCAATCCTGAATATAGAAGCCATAAGCATCCTGCGGCTGACTCTCCAGACAGGATACGCACCTACAGTATTATCCTGTGCTTGAGAGATTAACATGAGCACTTAACACTAAGTGATCTTACGTACGTAATGGCTTCCTGTTCATTGTTGGTGGAGTGTATGTGTTATTTTTGTTGTTATATGGTTGTATATAGCTTGTTCATATGTTTATTATGCTTGTTCATATGCTTGTTATGTCTCTGTTTGGTACGGTCTATATTCGGTTATATCAGAAGAGAGCACTAAGTCAGTACGACTATATGGCACTTGGAAGGGATTTGGGGATAGGGATTTAGGATAGGACAGGCGGGATGGAATGGTATCCCAAACACTTGGACGGTCGGGGACTGAACGCCGACCTGCAGGAAGCGAGACCTTCGCTCTACCGTCCAGTCCAAGTGGTTAATGATTTGTTCAATCACTCGGTCGGCTCGTTACAGTCACGGTTTCGCTTCATGCAGGATCGGAGTTCGATTCCCGATGGTCGAAGTGGTTAGGCAACCCTTCCTTCACGTCGTCCACCCGTTCCTGCTTCTATTCCCGAATCTCTTCCATACACGCCTACTGGCGTAGCGCTTTCTCCTAATAATTACCTTTAATGAGTTCTCCTTTCTCTACAGTTTCCAACAATTAAATTGACAACAAAAAACAACTCAAACAAAAAAGATGGTGGTCTAACAGCCTTGTTAGATGCAGCCTAACAGTGCCATGCAAAAGCAGTTTGCCCCAAGTGGCACTACACCACAGCTGTATCGACTCGTACAAGTTATTTTAGAAGCTAGTCTTGATTGTTAGAAGTTCGACATAGTCGTTAGAGGCTAGTCGGGGGTTGTTAGAGTTTTTCAATGGTTCTTAGAGGATTGTTGTGGTTGTTAGAAACTTGTAATGATCAGTGATATGGGAAACGATTTATAATGTATTTGTTCTTCTAAATCTAATGCAGGGAATGGAATGGAACTATCTGGGGAAAGCGCCAAGCCGTTTAAAATTAATATGGCACCGGGAAGGGAAGAAAACATTACAAAATATGCAAGGAAACTATTGCAAACAACGCAAACTGCACTACACAATTGCCATGCAACAGTGACATGCTTCACCAGTGCCACCAACAGTGACATGCTTGTTCAGTGTCATACAGCAGTGACATGCTTTTCAGTGTCCACACACAGTGACATATGCTTGTTCAGTGTCACACAGCAGTGACATGCTTGTTCAGTGTCACACAACAGTGACATGCTTGTTCAGTGTCACACAACAGTGACATACTTTACCAGTGTCACACAACAGTGACCTACTTCACCAGTGTCCACACACATGACATACTTCACCAGTGCCACACAACAGGTGCCTGACAGACAGTGATGCCACTAGACTAGTATACCGGTTGAAGAAGGCGTCGAAGGAGAGGAGGGCGTCCGGAAAAAAAAATTTTCAGATAAGAAGAGAGGACCAAGGAATATTAGGAAACCAAGGTGATGAGTAAGAGATGGATAGGAGGTAGGAGAGCCACCACTAACATGGGTATATACATACCCATACCCATGTACATACCCACCCGAGGCATCGTTGTCATCGAGGTGGGCGGTGATAAAAGCAAAGAAAAACAAAATGAAATCCAAATTTCTCAATCCTCTCAGTTCCACCAATTTCGCCACAGAAATCGTCAGATTTGCAGGATTACTCGGAAATCTCATCCAGGAGGTCTATTTTGGCCTCCCCCAGGAACGCCCTAGCCTTTCCTGTAAAGGCTAAATTGATACGAGGTTTTCGCCTAAGTCACTCTCTCGTGGAAGGACGTATTGGACAGTCTTCAACGACCTCGGGAAATAGCTAAGTTTTCTGGGAAAGTTTGCAAGTGATTTATCTCTCCTTTCGCCTCCTTTCCCTCTACTAGTGGGAAGTTTCGAAGCTCAGCCTGAAATGGCCGACCCTTTTTTCACCGCTTCTTTTATTATTCTTAAAATTGAGTCAAGTTATTCCGTTTCACTTTTTGTTTCTGATTCAGATAAGACGGAGCTTCTGTCTTCCAGGGATAACGGAAGTTTAGGATTAAAATTTGTTACGATGAAGGAATGAACTTATAAACCACATATTTTAATAACATTCACACAGATGCACATATATGCACAAAGATGGATTAGTTGGAAAAGGAAACACAGTAATATATTCTAAAAGCTGTCGAGTTCGTGGTCCATAGATATCTGACGGAACCAAGGATGCAGTGAGCGTTTCCTCTCTGAATCGCCATGCTAAGACGCTGGAAAAGGAATCTGGCAAACTTGGGTATCATTTTTTTTTATTAATCTGGATCCCAAACGTTTAAGGAAACGTTTGCATTCTCTTCCGCAGTTATCCATCATCTCAGATCCAACAGGGACAAAATTGTATTGGCGGTCCAGATCCATGCAATTATTTTTCTCTGAAATTTCATAAGAACACAAGAATAATGAAAACTTCACATTGGACCTCTTGGAGGTTTTGCATTAGTGAGACTGCATAGATTAAATTAAGTGAGCTTTAAAGTAATTTTTTCCACATATCAGCAAGCCCCGTCCTCTTTACTTGGTTGCCATCTCTACTCTCATGATACCTGCAGGTTAAATATGCAGTATGTATCGATATGCGTCAGCCCCCAGGGGGAAAAAAACTTTTAATGCATATTGCTTATTATTTACATTAGATATACCTGCATTACACGCTTCGGCTTCTCGTTTTCTTTGAGTCGTGTTGTTGACATTTTATTTTAAGGAAAACTGTTATATTTTACCTGATTCAGAAACTGTTTTTTTTTCTGAATTTACGCAAAACATTAAAAGAACGAAACTTTTCTAGAATTAAACTAATCACGCCTCACACCTCTTGCGCACTATATTCACCTACCACTCACTGGGTTAGGATAGTTTAAGATAGGCAATGTAGAGTTGGATTACGTAAGCTTAGATTAGGTTACAGATATAATTCAAGGGGTTAACGACGAGTTATAGACTAGTTATAGAGTTGTTATAGACTAGTAGATACGACTAGTAGATATAGATACGACTAGTTATAGAGGTCTCGAAGGGTACCTGAAAGCGTTGGTTTCGACACGTCACCGACGCCCAATATTTCTGAGGATTTTTTCACGTTGGTATTTGAGAGAGAGAGAGAGAGAGAGAGAGAGAGAGAGAGACAGACAGACAGACAGAGAGAGAGAGAGAGAGAGAGAGAGAGAGAAGAGAGAGAGAGAGAGAGAGAGAGAGAGAGAGAGAGAGAGAGAGAGAGAGAGAGAGAGAAGGCATTAAGTAAACCATGGAGATAGTGGCACCATAATGATATATCGGAGTCCATGCCTTGAGGAGGTCAGGCTTCGCTCGGATTCTCAGTATTGTCAAGATTTTCTGCACGAAATAAGGGAAATATTTTTCTTTCGTGACTCCTAATTTCGTATTCAACATTTAGAAAATGCATTTTTCTACTCGCTCAAAAATTACGGCATTTTAATCATTTATGTAAATGAATAATAATTATTCTTTAATTATTTCATCTAAATAAATTATTATTATAAACAGCTTCAGCCTTTGTCGTTATGAACCATGATTTTACCTGTGTTATATTAAACATCTTAAGGGTTGTCCTCTGAGTTACTTGGCAGTACTGGAAAAGCGACGAACTGGTTCTCGGAAAGAGAAATGTTTTCTCATATATTGAATACTTCTGAGATCGTACACACACACACACACACACACACACACACACACACACACACACACACACACGTTACAAAGTTCTTTCTAACGTCTCAAATGAGCCACAGCGACGTTATAAAGAACTTTTTCAGTGTCAGAGTAGTTAACGGATGGAATACATTAGGAAGTGATGTGGTGGAGGCTGACTCCATACACAGTTTCAAATGTAAATATGATAGAGCCCAGTAGGCTCAGGAACCTGTACACCAGTTGATTGACAGTTGAGAGGAGGAACCAAAGAGCCAGAGCTCAACCCCCGCAAGCACAAATAGGTGAGTATATACACACACACACTCACCAATGATACTCGGTGACTGTATCACCGTATCATCACTGTATCATCATTACTTAATGACTCGGTGATGATATACCATCACCGAGTCAAAAGCCTAAGAGGGAGAAACAAAACAGAGTCCTGAACTGCTCAACGTGCGAAGTCCAACATGGGAAGGAGCCCATAGAAGACTAATCCCGACTCCGCGAAGTCAGGACTTGTCTCCTATGGATTCCTTCCCATATTAGCCTGCGAGTGAACGACAGAACTAATGAGTAAGTCCAAGTATGTACTCTTAAGGTGGGACTTGATTGCCATTTTGGGTTGCTGCAAATTCTAGTAAACTTGAAGCACAGTGGAACTATTCCAGTTATTCTATCTATCTTTATTCTATTATGTAAGAAGAGCCATATATCTATGAATCGTCCAATGAAGTTAGCAGGCTTTTAGACGTTACTAATGATAAGCTGAGGCTGAACTACAAGTATCTGTGGGAGTTTGCACCAACTGGTGCAGTGGATTTGACTACATGTAAACTCTGTCATCAGACTTATTCACATACTATTCACATCGCTATGTACTTGAATGTGAAAAAAAAATCACAGAGTTCAGAGACAACTCTGCTACGAGTGTTTATGAAATGTGTAAATGATTCATTGAAAATCATGTACTTACTGCCAAAAATCTTAGCCAAATATCCGCAATTAATATCCTTAAATTTTGGCCAAATATCCGCAGTTAATATTTAGAAATCTTAGCCAAATATCCTTACAGCATGTCGTATATGCACACGACTGCAAAGCTGCCGAGCATTTGATGGGTGTGAGGAGCATGACTAGCAACTGTGTAACTGGCTCACTACAGATGCATATTCCTCTGTATGGAGACTGTTGTAGACCACTTCTTGAACCACTTGTGCTATAAAACACTGTTGACATATATGGTCAAATTGTATAACTAGCTTCACAAGATTAGTGTGACTAGCTTTATGTAACTAGCTTCATTTGCTTAGCTAAATGACCTCTGATGTTCGGTTCCTGAACCCATTATATGTACCTCTGTTACCTTTTTCCACTACGGCCCACGGGATGGGTATGAGGTGCATAATAAACAGACTAAAAAGAAAATCTTTCCACCCTTCTACTAAATTCCGTTCCCTGCACTCCATCCCCGACTGACACCCCCCCTCAGCTCAACACTGCATTTATATATATCCAGCACCACTGTACTGATCTCACCTCCTAAATCCCCACGTAACTCTGCCACTACCAGCTCGTTCCTCTCCTCACCCCTCCACAACTTACACTCCAGCTACCAACACACCATGCTCCTGCCTGCCTCCACCCCTGACACAACTTCTGTCCATCAGTCTCCGTCCCTCTGCCTAACTCCCGTCTGTGGTGGCCGTTAACAACCTTACTATATTCCAACACCAACATAATACTCTCCATGCCACACACACACGAGGAAGTTAGGTTAACGTTGTGTGAGAGATTACATAGAATAGAGTGTGCTTTATGGTGTACACAAATGTAGATGGGATAGCAAAGAAAGCTAGTGAACTTGGGGAGCGATCACACGGAGGAAATCCAGATCTAAATGCTCTCATAGAAATGAAAATGTCAAGTGTCATAACGAAGATAATGTTTCTTCGGGACAGTCTTGTAAGATACGGGATGAAAGGGGAAAAAATGTGCAGTGGCCTGCTCATTAAGATGACCTGAAGATTCAAGGAGAAGGCAATATCATGCTATTAAGGTCCCCGGGCCTCATCTTGTCCTCATCAACAACAGCGAAGTGCTTGTTAATCCAACCGCCAACCCTCCTGCTTATGAATGAAAACACTTTGCACGCGACTTGTACTAATGACACACGTACGTGGGTACGCGTTTCGAATAGTGTTTCGTTTGCGTCCTCTGCTCGAGTCGCACGTCTCTAGAGGCTTCAGCCACGTACTGCAAATACCAATAAGTGCCAAAGGAACCTAACCTAGTCTAATCCTAACCTAATCTAGCCTAACCCTAACCTAACCCTAACCTAACCTAATTATATCCTAACCTAAGCTAATTCTAACCTAACCTAGTCTAACCCTAACCTAACCCTAACCAACCTAACCTAATCCTAACCTAATCCTAACCTAATCTAATCCTAACCTAACCTAATCTAATCCTAACCTAACCTAATCCTAACCTAATCTAATCCTAACTACACAACACATTCTATTATATAATAACGTTGAGTATTTTTTTTTTATAAAATGCAATGTTTAAACACTCAGTATGGTAACACTGATGAATTTGTCATTGACGGTGGCCGCCACTTGGACGAGCCTAGCCTGAAGGGAGGACGCAGTGTACATAATGGAGGAGCTATAATATCCGGAGGAGCCAGGACAGTAAATAAAAAAATAGCACTATAAGAAAAGGCACAGAACCCGGAAGAAGCCGAGAAATGGTAGTAATAGTCACTGCTCCCACCATTATATAATGGAAGACCTTGGCAGACGTTCAACAGGAACAACATGGCCACTATTATTATATACTAGAGAAAGCAGCTTCAATCCCCTGTAGCAACGGATCCTCCCAACTATTCGTGACGATACTCGTCCTCCTAATAGAACGTCGCATTTTGACGTATAGTCTACCTAAGGCCAAAAAAAAACACTGTCGTACTAGAAAATGGTATAGCGGCTCGCGGAACTGACATACTGTCCCGTTTTCTGTTTTGGGTCCTCTGGTTCGGTTAGGATAAAGGCAGCAGTTTAGTATGGTGGTATCTTGACGTTCGAAACCTTAGGAAGATGGGCTGAGTAATGAGATTTTTCAAGCATGGTAAGATAGACTTTTTAGGACAAAGTTATATATATATTTATTTTTCCTCATTATGTCAAGGCCCGGACAACAACGGGAGGTATTGACAAGCTAGCTGGACTTGACCTGATAGTCACTATAGACGTATCAAACATCAGGGAAGTCAATGAATGAACATAATGTTCTGACATTTGTGTATGTGACAGACACAGAATTTAAGTTTTCTGGAAAGGAACCAAATAAACTAACAATTTGGCTACCAAAGCAAAAACTGCTAAAATACGAGAGAATTTCGAATAGTTGTAACAGGCATTCCACGAGTCAAATTGCAAACTTAAAGACAGATGTTAGCAAAACAAAAGTTTGCACACAAACAAATACTCTAGTACACTTTGTACACAGCATGGCTGACTCCATACACAGTTTCAAATGTAGATACGATAGAGCCCAAAAGGCTCAGGAATTTGTACACCAGTTGATTGACAGTTGAGAGGCGGGACCAAAGAGCCAGAGCTCAACCCCCGCAAACGCAACTAGGTGAGTACTTTATTAAACAGGGAATCAGATTAAAATAGGAGAATGTTAACTCATTTTAACATCACTTAAATCCTTTCGTTAACAGTATAGTTAGATTTGCAGACTCAGTCATGTAATCGCGTCACTTAGCCGCCCCGCAAACAGCCTGACGGCTGAAAGGACAGCGTTCGGTATTCGTAGTCCTAATTTTCCGGGTTCGATCCCCGGCAGAGGCGGAAACAAAGGGCCTGAATATATTTAATCCTGATGCCCGTATTCACCTAACAGTAAATAGGTACCTGGGAGTTAGACAGCTGCTACGACCTACCTTCTTGGGATGTGTAACAAAAAGGAGGCCTGGTCGAGGACCGGGCCGCGGGGACTCTAAGCCTGGAAATCATCTCAAGATAACCTCAAGATAAACCTCAAGATAACCTCAAGATAACCCCCCCCCCCCCTCCCCATCAGACAAGCAACACGTGTAATCCAAAATCTGAGAGACATATGTTCTTGACGTGACAATTAATTAAATGCTCTCCCCTCAAAGCTTGGTCCCCAGGCTCCTTGCTAATGAGGTTCGAATTGCCACCACATTATATAATTAAGAGGCGTCGACCTTTAGCTCTGGGAGATCACTCTCGCAACTATCTCCTTCCTCCTCGACCTGTCGGTTCAGTGTAATTATGAGCTCAAATGGTCACACATGTCAGTTCATTCACGTCTCGTACTGGTGAGAATGTTTTACTGGTCACTAAAGGTGTAAACCCTGTCCTCACACTTGGTGGAAACCTGTCCTCACACTTGGTGTAAACCTGCACTATGCTTTACCTGCTGCACCATGATGAGCTAAAACAGTATCTCCACCAGATGCTCATGTGTGTGTGTGTGTTGTTGTTGTATTACCCGGATCTATGAGGGTTTTAATCACAATGACTAGAGTTTATATTGATCATTTCACGGGTTTACAGAGGTTTGCTCGCCTTGTGGCTTTCCTCCGTGGCAGGGCGCAATGTATGTGACCTCTAACCTTTCTCCCGGTGCTATGGCAAGTCATGATACGGTGGCTAGTGTCTGTGTAGCGACGCTGCAAGCAAATAGGGCCGATCCTCCACCCCTATCCCCTAGCCCCCCCCCCAGTGGGTGCAGATATATCTCCCTCCCCTCCACGTAGTGCTATGGTGATTAATGTAAAATTCACGTCTTCGCAAACCTGAACTTTGAATAACAGTGGAACAGGAAGGTTTCGTAAAATCATGAAGGAGAAGGAGGTTTCGTGTTAGGGGTGAAGGAGAGCAACAAGGAGGATGCAGCCTGCTGCAGGAAGGCCAAGAAGTGTGTCAACTCCCCCACCATGCCTTTGCTTGTCTTGCGGCCAAGCCACACACACTCTTCCTGGCTGAGCAAACAAAATATGAGGGAAGAGCTCATCTTGATAATGAGTGAACTGGGAGGAAGACTCGCTACTTCCCGGAGGCTAGAGGCCATGGAGAACAGTTATTCGTCCCCCCTACCCTCACTGGGGGTCTAGGAACGGAGGATAGGAGGATACCCTCTACACCTCCTAGCCCTAAGTAAGGATACGTTACGCTATAGCTTAAGTACATTAGGCCCTATACCCTCCCTGGGGCTAGGGACAGGGGCGTGTGCCCAATGTGCCCTACCAGGAGCTAGGAGAGAAGGGGATAGGCCGAGCGTGCCCTCCACTGAAGTACCGATGGAGGAAAGAACTTAGATTAACTCCACGATGCTTTGAATGGAGGAGATATACACCTACTGGAGGGATGGAGGGGAGGAAATTTGCTCTCACTGGTGGGTTTGGGATGAAAAGGATGGAAGTCCTACTGAACCCTCCACTGGTCTTGGGACGGAGAGAGGGATAGGCCNCCCCAATCGACTGATGTAATTATGGTAATTATTAGGAGAAAGCACCAAGCTTAACGACTATATAAGAATTGAAAGGATATAAGGATAAAGATTATATAAGGATATTTATAATTAATATAAGGATACTTTATGGTAGGACGAAGGAAGGGAATGGGTTATCTTCTTGAGGTGATCTTGAGATGATTTCGGGCTTAGCGTCCTCACGGCCCGGTCCTCGACCAGACCTCCATTTTGTTACACACCCCCCAGGAAGCAGCCCGTAGCAGCTGTCTACCTCTCAGGTACCTATCTACTGCTAGATGAACAGACGCATCAGGGTGAAGGAAACTCTGCCCATTTGTCTCCGTCTCCACCGGGGATCGAACCGGAACCTCAGGACTACGAATTCGAAACGCTATCCCCTTAGCTATCGGGCGCCGTGACAGGTTGTGTTTTGTGTCCATCTTGAGGTTATCTTGAGATGATTTCAGGGCTTTAGTGTCCCCGCGGCCCGGTCCTCGACCAGGCCTCCACCCCCAGGAAGCAGCCCGTGACAGCTGACTAACACCCAGGTACCTATTTTACTGCTAGGTAACAGGGGCATAGGGTGAAAGAAACTCTGCCCATTGTTTCTCGCCGGCGCCCAGGATCGAACCCGGGACCACAGGATCACAGGTCCAGTGTGCTGTCCGCTCGGCCGACCGGCTCCATAGTAACAATTGCTGCCTCAGCCCATTGAACTGGTGAGCAGAGCGACGGACTCGCGTCATGCAGATCGGCGTTCAATCCCCCGACCATCCAAGTGGCTTGGTATCCTTCCTTTCCTTTGTCCTATCCTAATCCCGCCAAACACACACTGAAACTACGACGTTGGTACAACGTTCGAACAAGTTTTAACACCTCCTAACCAGTTATAACAACCAATATAGCAAGTTGTAACAACGTTCTAATACGTCATAAACACGTTAAGCTAAGATGTAACAACTTTATTACAAGTTGTAACAAGCGGGAAATAGAGACAGTTTCAGTTTATGTTTCCAGGTAAATCCTTATTTTCACCACCATTTCCAAGTGCTATATAGCTATGTATACTATATAGTGCTATACAGTTTGCTTTACCTTATCTTCACCGTCTGTGTCAGCCAGCATCGGGGCGCTTGGTCAAAGACATTTTAGGAATTCCACTTATTTCCATTTATTTCCACTTAATTCCACTTAATTCCGTTCAGTTGGCCACCTTTTCGACTCACAATCGGAGATCCTGGATGCGATTCCCGGGCGGGACAGAAATGGTTGAGTTATATTTTCCTTTCAACCTAATGCTTCTGTTCACCAAGCTGGAAATAGGTACCCGAGAGTTAGGCATCTGTTGTGGGGGTTGCATTCTAGGGTCGGGGGAGTCAAAAATATTAATTATATGTTGCATCATCAACTTTTTCACTCATTTCTGATATGTTGTCAGCCTGTCGTAGGCTCGTTGGTAGCTGGGATATGAAGAATGTTGCCCAACCACTTCGACCTCACAATGCCTATGACTTTTCTCGTATCAAACGTGAAAGCATTAACAAGGAAGGGGAGGTAACTATGTGGAGGAAGCGCCAAGCCATTCCGACTATATAGCACTTGGAAGGGGTCAGGATAAGGATTTGGGATGGGACGGGGGAAAGGAATGGTAACCAACCCACTTGGATGGTCGGAGATTGAACGTCGACCTTGCATGAAGCGAGACCGTCGCTCTACCGTCCAGCCCAAGTGGTTGGGCGGCATTAACAAATATTTGTATTTTAAACATTTGAGGCGAACAATTTCGAGATGTGAGCTTCAAACACGACTACTGATCCAAAGCAATGTTCGGACTTTTCGAATCCCATTAGAACCAATGAGCTGGAAAGCACACATAGTAGTAGGCATCCATCAGTCTCATGAGACTATGGAGTTGCGCTCTGGTTGTCGGTCTGGAGTGGTCTCTCCAGGGCGCAAAGCCAGGGTAGGTTGATTCGGGGGAGAAGCTGTAACCCAGGCAGCAGGTCCCCCCCTCTCCACGGCACTGAAAGTCTCCAATGGAAAGGCATACGCCAATACGATTGGTTCCAGCGCCGTCGCAGGCTTGTCACATACACCAAAGCCTAACCATAATATTCCTTTTGATGCTGTTAGGTAACACATAACGACTGGTGACTGTAAAACCAACATCAGTATAGTTGAATAAACAGAGAAGCAAAATCTCATATTACAGATATGTGACAGAGACGGTGTTTAGGTCCTTGTATCTTGTCCCATTTCTTGACAACTGGAATGAGGTCTTCAAGATGCTCAGTGTATATATATATTTCTTCCAGGAACGCTTTGAATATCTGTGCAAGTGGCTCTCTTAGGGTTCTACAACCTCCTTCAGTATACCGGGAGATGCACTGCCCGGCGTTGGTGCCTTTGATGTGTCCATTTATTTGGAGACTGAATGCCATCTCCAGTTCACTTGTGTGTCTTCAAATTCTCCGAGTCGCTATCCTTGTTATTATCTGTTTACTTCATTCTCTTATGTGCTATTTTTGTTTATCAATATCGTACACGAAAAGCATTACGACCTTGCTTTGGCTCGGCCTTCCCACTAGCTGCTGCCTCAAAGACTATTTTCTCTTTCATCTCACTCAATAGGTGCTCATCAATAGCTGCTTAGCTTCACTACTTGGGGTTAGGCAAGTTTTCTGAACCTCTTGAAAGCTCTTTAGTGTCTGGATTTCATTCAACTGTATTGATTAATCGTGAGCACTCCTTTGCAAGTTATGCTGTCGATAATTTGAGTTGAATATATATATATATATATATATATATAATATATATATATATATATATATATATATATATATATATATATATATTTAATACATCCAAACAATAACATCTCCTGTCTTGAGAGTTTCCTGAAGGTTACCTCTTTGGTCGCATTCTTTCGATCGTGTGTTGTGTTGTTAATTTTACCCGCGAGGGAAAGAATTTCGAGTTTAGGTGTTGGGCACTGATGCCTACAAGAGGACACCTCAATAAAAACTTTCCCATCATGAGTAAAGTTTAGCAGTTGACTAGATATGTTCGACGTCGTATCATCCCACGCCCAAGTGTGTGTGTGTGTTTGTATATATATAAATATATATATTTATATATATATAAATATATATATATATATATATATATATATATATTATATATATGTATATATATATATATATAATTGGTTATTAGCTGCAATGTTGCAACATAGTGACCTATCGTGGGCTGATAGGCCTGAGGGCCAACACCAAGCCTATTTTGAGGCTATATTTGCCTCAAAACTATATTTTTTTTGTTTAGAGCAAACCATAGAACAAGATTTTGTGAACATGGGATGTCTCTCAGTACTCTGATAAAGTCATTCTTACACAACTAAGCTGTCGTGGGAGTCAGTGTAATCTTAGAGGGGCATATAGCAACAAGTTAGCAGAAAGGGCATCTTTCCTCACTATGAATCAAACGTAAAATTTCCTGGTGTTTTTTTTCCCGTTCCCAAAAGCTCTTAACTCACTCAACCATTCGAGACAGATGTTCGTTAGTCTAGAGGCCGTGTCCCCGGCGACGCTCGGGTGACGGAGGTCATGTCTACACTATACACTGTCTTCATTACTATAACCATCTTGATTACAATCATCATCACCAGCACCTTCCCTCGCCTTCATCATCTCCCCTACCCTTCATCACCTTCCTACCCTTCATCATCTTCCCCACCCTTCACCACCTTCCCTACCCTTCACCACCTTCCCTACCCTTCATCACCTTCCCTACCCTTCACCACCTTCCCTACCCTTCACCTCCCTCCCCACCCTTCACCACTTACTCAACTGGTTGCCATGTTCCCTTCATCACTGTAACCATCTTCACTGCACACAGAAATCACAATAGCGTGTTGCATCAAATGAACAAATTCGTAGGTAGGTTCGAATCCTCTTCACGGCCCTTGTGGATTTGTTGATCTTGACTACACACTGCCTTCATCAACACGCTTAGTGAACCTGTAGCTTGTTTTTAGCGATATTTGAATATGGTATAATTTACCATTTCATGCAAAATTGGGTCACGAGGTGGGTCAGGCTCCATACGCCTATGACCAACTATTTTCAAACGAAAAATTCAGCCAGCAAATTTTTGATGAGACTCGCCCTAAACGTCGGGCCTTCAACCTCGAGCAGACAGACAGACGGACGGAAAGACAGACATTCTCAGTCATAGCTTTCAGTTCAAAATCCAGTACGATTTTAAAAAATGAGAATTTATGAACGATACGAACAGTAACAAAAACTTGTGTACGATTCAATTGTACATTACAAGGTGACCTGAATACATTGTAACTGTTAGAGCGTATTGTATTGTATTGTATTGTATTGTATTGTAGTGTATCGAAGGTCTGTGACAGTGTAACAGACTGTCAACAACAGCTCAACTACATCAGCTGCAATAGTCACTATTTAACTATCCATAAAAGTTTTGATTCTTACTAAGCTTCGGAGGGGAATATATTTTCAAGTTTCATTGCCGTTATGCGAGACTATAGAAGGTATTAATCAATGTCTCCTTGCAATATATGTCAATTGCAGAGACTAATTGCAGGCAATGAGTCACAATAACGTGGCTAAAGTATGTTGACCAATCCACACACTAGAAGGTGAAGGGACGACAAATTCTCGGCATTGCAACTGTGTGTTATTTAGTCGCAAGTGTAATGAATATGTCATGATTATCCTTAAATTCCGAATGGTTTGTCCACTTTAAATGTACTGATTGTTAAGGTTAGTATCTCCTGCAGAAACCACTTGGGATGGACGGTAGAGCGACGGTCTCGCTTGCAGGTCGGCGTTCAATCCCCGACCAATCCAAATGTGCACCATTCCTTCCCTCGTCCCATCCCTAATCCATATCCTGAGACCTCCCTTCCAAGAGCAATATAGTATTAAAGGCTTTTGCGTCTTCTCCTGATGATTTCCTTCCCTCCTGTCGAAACCTTTTCAAATAATGATAACTTTACTTTTTATATAATCGACTATGATATAAAATTGACATTAAAATCATTTTGTTTTCTAATAGCAAATTATAGGATTTTGGTCCCTTGCGAGAATGATAGAGATGAAAGACTTCGCTTCGAAGAGTTCGCTTTCGCTCACCAATAAGAGTGCAGCCACTAGAACCCGTGGCACAAATCGCTAGTGTAAGCTTAATATTGATATAACGAAAGAGCAGGATTAAGTCAACATTTCTGAGCCTGCCAGGATTCTCAGAAGTAGAATGGTGAGGTGCACTGAACCAGACACCAGTCGTAGACGCAAAAGGAAGAGAAGTGAACCAGACACCAGTCGAGGACGCAACAGGAAAGAAAGTGAACCAGACACCAGTCGTGGACGCAAAAGGAAGAGAAGTGAACCAGACACCAGTCGAGGACGCAACAGGAAAGAAAGTGAACCAGACACCAGTCGTGGACGCAAAAGAAAGAGAAGTGAACCAGACACCAGTCGTGGGCTCAACAGGAAAGAAAGTGAACCAGACACCAGTCGTGGACGTAACAGGAAAGAAAGTGAACCAGACACAGGTCGTGGACGCAAAAGGAAGAAAAGTGAACCAGACACAAGTCGTGGACGAAATAGAAGAAGAAGAGGTAAACCTGACATCAGTATTAGAAACACAAGAAAAATAATCATTTAGCATGACATCAGCTCAGAGTTAGAGAAGGCAAGCAAGCATGGAGAAAGGAAATCCTCTAACGGCAATATACTGACTGTGTTGTTTTGTCCAGCTCCCGTTGTCGAAAATCCGCCCTCAGTGGAAGGACTTCCTTCAGTCAATTTACTGAATCATAATTATTTACCAGTTGAAGTTTGTGGATAGTCTTGCCGTATGTTTGTCGACACTGGGACAACGGAAAACTTTATTGAACACAGATTAGCAAGTAAGTTAGGTTTGCTCAATAAAGTCTACACAAATGTGTTCCTTAAAATTAATATGTTTCATGAAACTAAAAATATCGTTGTAAAAGTATTGAGGAGAGTTAAAATAAAACTGGAAAATGGCAAAATACTGACAGCTAAAGTGTGTATCTACCCGCCAGAAATGGATAATTATTTCGGCGACGTGTAACCATGCTTTTTCTTCAGCATTTAATTGCTAGCCAAATACAATGTCATACTGACGATTAGAAACAACATCTCTACTCTTCAGTTTATGAAGAATAGGAAATTATTTTATAAATTCGTGCCTCTTATTCATATCCAGTGTTTGGGCTTACCCATGAATCATCAAGGGTTGTTACTGGTTGATAATGGGGCCAATAAATCATATATTTCAAAAAAGTTTTTGAAAACTCTACGTTGGAAAAAGATTCCCCCAAAAATGTTAAGATTTCACCTGGAAAATAGGACATACTTAACAGATGATGATTTGCGTTTGTTACGTAATTCCACGAGGTGTGATATAATCTTTTGGCACAGATTTCCTCTCAAAATATAATGCTACGATTGTATTCTCGTCGAGGGCCTTATTCTTAGAATATAAGACTAAAAATTATATGATTAGGTGGTGAATAACAGCATTGCGCAAAGCGCCTTTAGGCGCTCTCAGCATTGTGCTATTTTTTTTTAATAATTAGGCTATATTTTAATGTTTTTTTAGTGTTCTCATTACTCTTTGTGATTTTAAATGTAAATAGTTGAGTTTGGAAACATTGACATTAACTTTACCTAAACATTTATAAAAACAACAAAAACATGTCTTTGACAATTGCATTAAGAAGTTTATGCCAAAAACAGGTGCACAGTGCAGTGGTTAAAACCTTCTTGAATCTATTAAGATATTCTGGCTTATCGCTCTCTGCTCAGAATAACTTGATCTAACTTTATTCTAAACCTGAAATAATTCCTCCTGAGAGATATTGTTGGTGTAATTATATAAAAGTGATTAAATAAAATGATGGTCATAGGCGGGTGAGGATCAACAATTAATTAATGCCCTTCCTGCAAAATCATTAATTAAAACTAAATAACTAGTTTTCATCAGTAAGATTCATCAAGCATTTTCAACAAGATGAATAAATGTTTGTCTTATGTAGTTTGTGATTTTAATAAAGATAGTAAGTAGTGAAAATGATTACAGGCCTGGAGTGAAAGTGTTTAGTAAAGGGTAAGGAAGGTGATGAAGGGTAGGGAAAATGGTGAAGGGTAGGGAGGGTGGTGAAGGGTAGTGAAGGTGGTGAAGGCAAGGGAAGGTGGTGAAGGGTAGGGAGGGTGGTGAAGGCAAGGGAAGATGGTGAAGGGTAGGGAGGGTGGTGAAGGGTAGTGAAGGTGGTGAAGGCAAGGGAAGGTGGTGAAGGGTAGGGAGGGCGGTGAAGGGTAGGGAAGGTGATGAAGGGTAGGGAACAACAACTGTTATTTATCTTGAACATCTGTTATGCATTGTGTAAATTCATGGAAGAGTTTACATTCACGTCCATAACAACATAACGGGCGAGAACAAGTCTATATAATGAGTTCAAAACCACTTATATCCACATCAGTGGGTGGTGTAGGTCCACATCAGTGGGTGCTGCAGATAATCATGCCACAAAATATATATATATGAACTGACGATTACCAATAGGGAGTCTGTCGTAGTGCTGCGACTCAGGATAATATTCCCCATTCCTGTAATAATATCCTACAAGAACCAGCCTTAAGCTGGGGGGATGATGTATACAGCATTACCTCGTTTTCTCTGAGGAAATCTAAGGAATCCCTTACACATGTAATCAATGAATTCCGTTTTTCTTCGATGAGAGAGAGATGGAATCCTAAAATATGCTCTGTTCATGATTGGAGCAAAGGGATCTTTCACTGATGGATTACAACATTGATTTGAGCCTTTAATGGGACCGTAAGAATGGTCGACCTCAACATTGATTTGATCTTT
>WNGS01006636.1:15275146-15277646 GCA_020271785.1 Procambarus virginalis
TATTTAGAGTACCCGTTTACATAACGCATGATCTCCAATACCTCAGCAAAGCAAGTTCATCCCCTCAAAATCGCAAGGAAAAGTTTTCCTTAAGCCAAGCAGGATACAGTCTCCTTTTGGTAAGAATGAGGGTCATTGATAACGCCCCACATACTAATAGGTAGTGGCTCAGAGGCCGGAGAAAGTAACAACTCTAGGGAAGAAAAGGCAACTTTTTAATACTAGGAGATCTCGAAGAGACGTATAATTGACATTAAGATTCATAGCTGAAAACTTACCACTGGGTACAAAGAACAGAGAAGGCCTAATTACCGCGTAAGATACTGAGAGACCTGTTAAGTAAAGAAAGATAAACTGACTGAAAGATAAATGCAAAAAACACGATCGACTTGAAGAATTGGTCCCAGGACGGACCGAACGTCGTCGGTCCCTTCACCTTTAGTAGTGTGTGTGGTCTGGTTCAACAAAAGATAAACTGTTCCATCTAGAGTTTGTTCCAGTTATTTTTATGCGTAGTAGGAACAGCTATATCTGTTCCTAGGCTGATACCAGAGTCGCAGCTTTTCAGGGAACAAGGTGATAAACAGGTCATATTGTGGTAAGTGTCATGTCACCTCGATGAGTGTCTCAAGAGTCTTCAAGAGTCACCAAGAGTCTTCAAGAGTCCCCACGAGTCATGTCACTTCCCACCATACCATCACACCAACATTCAGAAAAAAATATTACATAAATATTTACAGATGTAATTCAGCTAATATTCGCTTTTTATTTCTTTAAAAAATATGCCATACTTGTTTTTTATATATTTTT
Organism: Procambarus virginalis; assembly: GCA_020271785.1. NCBI lineage: Eukaryota > Metazoa > Arthropoda > Malacostraca > Decapoda > Cambaridae > Procambarus > Procambarus virginalis. The sequence goes on from WNGS01006636.1 coordinate 15,275,957, forward strand.
AGGTCTAAACGACATGATTATATAAAGTGAAAACTGTTTCGAAATTATTTCCATTAACACATATTTATTTTAACTAATGATTTAGCAATTAATGGATTAAAAAGGATTCAAGATAAAATAACTAATATGCCTCAATTATTAATAACTGTGTTAGTGCGAATGTTTATTCATCTTTTTTAGAGTGTTGAATAATGATTTGTTCGCTATTGTAATTTAGTGCCATTTTGCAACTTTAATTATAACCCAGAAAAGTTATCTAAATTTAAATTATGTAATTTTCTTAATAGTATGGGATACAGTATTGTATTGAGGCCTTACTGTTGTTGAAATTTAGTTGTTTGTATTGCTATAAGTTGAGAGCGTTTTTTATTGACTCCAAAGTAGTTTTGTGTTGAGCGCCTCAGTAGTTTTGTGTTGAGCTCCCCAGTAGTTTTGTGTTGAGCGCCTCAGTAGTTTTGTGTTGAGCGCCCCAGTAGTTTTGTGTTGAGCGCCTCAGTAGTTTTGTGTTGAGCTCCCCAATAGTTTTGTGTTTGAGCTCCCCAAGTTTTTTGTGTTGAGCGCCCCAGTAGTTTTGTGTTGAGCGCCCAGTAGTTTTTGTGTTGAGCGCCCCAGTAGTTTTGTGTTGAGCGCCGCAGTAGTTTGTTTTGAGTTCCCCAGTAGTTAGTGTTGAGCTCTCCAGTTGTTTTGTGTTGAGCTCCCCAGTAGTTTTGTGTTGAGCGCCCCAGTAGTTTTGTGTTGAGCTCCTCACTAATTTTGTGTTGAGCGCCCAAGTAGTTTTCATTTGAGCGTCTAAGTAATTTTGCGCTTGGCATCCCAGTAATATTGTGTTTGACGTTCAAGTAAATGTCTATAAACATCCCCAGTAATTTTATTTTGATTTGCAAGGTCTAAAAAGATATAAATCTCTGTGCCGAAAACTGTTCATATATTATCCCATCTGGTAATCTTGCATTAGTTCGGTACAAGTTTCTATTCTGTTTTTGCAGCATCTTGTATTACCAGTGTTGCAGTTAATCCCTTGAAGAGCAAAACTTTGTTGTATTTTCATCAAAATCAATTATTTTTGGCTTGATGGTGTCAAAGGTACTTTCTGAATGGCGATTCAACAGGAAATATCTAACTAGGGTTTTGAGGTCTTTTTCTATAAAAATTAAAGTATTAAAATGAATGAGAGCAGATACAGATTATAAACATAATGGTTACAAACATTTTAATCTTACAAACAGATAATGATTATAAACAGGTTCTGATTACAAAAATGTATAGGTACAATAAGGCTTCCAACAACCTCAGTGCCATTTATAATTCATATTTTCATATATATCCAAATTTTGCTTTATTCATACATTGTAAATTACCTTATATGATAGCAAACATTCAAATACATGTGTTTTGTTTTTTTTAATTTCCGTTCGTTACTGTTTCTGTAACGTTCTGTACTCTACAAATTTCAGAGTAACTACCTGAAAATCGTCTGATTATGTGACTGAATATCACGATAACATTTGCTGTAATCTGTGAATTCTATACAAAAGCCTGGTAATAAGCATATGTCAAATATTCTCAGAGACCCCTAAGAACATTCAGCTTATATTGAGATCTTGTGTGTATCCAGCCACAGCTTAGCTGCGAGTGCCAGTTTCCGGCATTGACTCGCTGGTCAAAGCCCCATTCATTACCTGAAGCCTCG
>WNGS01006636.1:15282646-15310757 GCA_020271785.1 Procambarus virginalis
GCCAAACTGGACCTTTAACCAGTTGCCAAACTGGACCTTTAACCAGTTGCCAAACTGGACCTTTAACCAGTTGCCAAACTGGACCTTTAACCAGTTGCCAAACTGGACCTTTAACCAGTTGCCAAACTGGACCTTTAACCAGTTGCCAAACTGGTCCTTTAACCAGTTGCCAAACTGGTCCTTTAACCAGTTGCCAAACTGGTCCTTTAACCAGTTGCCAAACTGACTAAAGGCAAACTGATCATTCTTAGGCAAAATATAACAAAAACAAGGAACAAACAGCGTCTTCAATTATGATCTCAACATCATCATTTATGAACAGAATGGATGTCCACTTTGGGTTAATAGTCATTATGTTGGATGTTCACTTGACATCAATAGTGTGGATGCCCACTTTGAATTAGCAGTTTGGATACTATATCATCACTTTGCATCAATAACCCGAATGCTTACCTAAGGTCAACAGGTCAACAGGTCAACGGGTCGACGGGTCAACGGGAACTTAGGGTCAGTAAGTCCAACAGTTCCGCGAATCCTTCAGGAAGCGTTTTTGTGGGTTAAATGAATGGAGAAGTTATAGAGACTCAGATTGATTGATTGACTCATTGATTGATGAAGATTTAAGCCACCCAAGAGGTGGCACGGGCATGAATAACCCCGTAAAGAGAGACTCAGATCCTTTTATCTCTCCTTTGTAGCCTAATACAATTCCTCAGTCTCCTTCGCCGCCCAACCACTTAGGCCGGACGGTAGAGCGACAGTCTCGCTTCTTGCAGGTCGGCGTTCAATCCCCGACCGTCCAAGTGGTCGGACACCATTCCTTTCCTCCCCCCCCCCCTCCCCGTCCCATCTTTATCCTTATCCTGACCCCTTCCAAGTGGTAATGTAGGCGTAATGACTTGACGCTTTCCCCCTGACAGTTCCTTCCCATTTCGTCAACTACCTCGTTCAAGACTGAATCACCATCCTGAAAGAAACAAGCCGAGACCTCACCTAGGATTAACCCCTCGTTACCCCCTCTCTTCATTGTGTTTTACGAAGAATAATCCACAATAGCGCAAGATGGTAAGTGCATAATGAGCTTAAGAAGGGCGCTTGATAATCACATTAATGGCGTTTACAGACAGACACATGCAGAGGAAATGGTGCGTCCCGGCCAGGCAGTGAGTGGCGGGTGTGTGCCGGGTACATATATCATCATAACAAAGCATCGTTGGGTTTACGTCGAATTAGCCAAATACTGGCACATTAGCGGCTCGTTTTCATAAACAATGGCCGAATGTTGGTTAATCCAGCCGGCAAATCGCCCTTGTTCGTGAGTGAAAAGCTCTTTACTCACAACTCGCTATACTCATTAGGTTCCAGTTTTTCTTGGGCGGTATTTGGCTCACCTGCTGAGCATGTGTTTCATATTAACGTCGTTGTTCATTCCGTCCTCTGGATGGCTTGTTTGGTGGAAACAACACAGCCTCCTGTCTGCAATTATCATCTTAGCCTAGATGCGAGGTCACCTGATGTGACCTGAGCTGAAGGCAACCTGTTGCAATGAACACTTGAAAGGTGTGACTTTAGAATTGCTAAGAGCCGATTCTCGCTGTATGTGAAATATTAAATAAAACCCATCAATGGTGTTTCACCCGGTTCGTTAAAGCGGTGGGCGTTGCACAAGACGCCACTTGTCAATTTTAAAGTATTGTGTATTAAAAATAGGTTTGTTTTCATTTATATGTTAATGTTATTATATGTTTAAGTTCTGTGTATTCTTAGGCGTAGGTTAGGTGTTTAGGTTGTGTTGGGGATTATTAGTATTTGAAGTACGCGGGTGAAGAATTTATGGAAACACAAACCGAAACTGTATCTATTTTCCGCTTGTTACAACGTGTAATAAAGTTGCTACATCTTGGCTTAATGTGTTTATGACGTATTAGAACATTGTTACAACTTGTTATATTGGTTGTTATAACTGGTTGGGAGGTGTAAAAACTTGTTCGAACGTTGTACCAACGTCGTAGTTTCGGTGTGTGTTTGGCGGGTATACAGTGTTGCGATTCGAACAGAGGTCGTTAGCAAAGCACTGTTCGAGAAATATTTAAACATCATCAGCTGTAAGTCCAGCCTGTCCTCATAAACAAAGGCAAAAGACTATTCCATGCACCCGCTAAACCCCAGGTTTATGAATAAAAAGCAGTTTACACACTACTCACAGCTGATGACGTTCGAACACTTCCGGAACAAGTGCTTCGCTGACGACTTTTGTTCGAACCACAACGCTGTAAATGCTTCACCCACGTACTACAAATACAAATAATCGCCAACAGAACCTAAACACCTAACCTAACCAATGCCTAAATAGGTACAGTATGCTAATATATAACAATATTAGTTTAAATTTTAGAATATTTCTGTTTTAAATAAACAGCATGATGAAATTAATGAATGCATCTTCGGGGGGTCGACAACTGGATGGAATGGACGGTTTGGAAAGTTTGGCGGCTGGATTAACGAGCCTTTGGCGTTCGTTGTTGAGGAAAGGCTGCTTTGATTGACTTCTTGTACTTCAGGCAATATCGCCATGTTTCGAACTACGACTCGAGTTGTGCCACATTCACCAACAGCCAGCACTGCAAACAAAATTAAACCATAAAAAAAACATCTTACCTTACCTTGATCTAACTGTTCATCAAGCCTCATAACAGAATAACATACATTTTTGTTGCGGATTTGTAATATGAAAGATTTATCATGTCAAGAACATGTTAAATTCTGGTTTATATAAAATCTTAATATTACACCTAAAAATATAAATAATACCTTTAAAATCGGTAATATTCCCTGCTCTGTGGCCTCGTTCTTAGATATTTATTTGATAAATACCACAAGGTCTTACATTATTTTTGTTAAATTATAACGTGCCTGCAGAATATTGTATTTTTTTCCTTCAAACAAAGTCATTGTATTGTTCCCCATTGAATTGTTCCCCTTCAAGCAAAGTCATTGAATTGTTCTCCTTCAAGGAAAGTCATTGTATTGTTCTCCTTCAAGCAGTCATTGTATTGTTCCCCCTTCAAGCAGTCATTGTATTGTTCCCCCTTCAAGCAGTCATTGTATTGTTCTCCTTCAAGGAAAGTCATTGTATTGTTCCCCTTCAAGCAGTCATTGTATTGTTCTCCCTTCAAGCAGTCATTGTATTGTTCCCCCTTCAAGCAGTCATTGTATTGTTCCCCCTTCAAGCAGTCATTGTATTGTTCCCCTTCAAGCAAAGTCATTGTATTGTTCTCCTTCAAGCAGTCATTGTATTGTTCTCCTTCAAGCAGTCATTGTATTGTTCCCCCTTCAAGTAAAGTCATTGTATTGTTCCCTTTCAACCAAAGTCATTGTATAGTTACCCTTCAAGTAAAGTCATTGTATTGTTCCCTTCAAACAATCATTGTATTGTTCCCCTTCAAGCAAAGTCATTATATTGTTCCCCTTCAAGTCAAGTCATTATATTATTCCCCTTTAAGCAAAGTCATTGTATTCCCATCATGTAGTCAACTGGTTGATAGATAATGTAGAAGCACAACTTAGTGGCCCGGAACTACAGTGTTAAATTCGGTCGTCTATTTTAACTTGCATAGCAGACACCCGTTGTTCAGTTAAGCGAGAATAACCGGATAGAATCGGATTTGTTAAATCCGATTGCTTTTATGTGCATTTACACATTTCCATGGACTTCGGCATTCCTTAATAATGTATTAATATACGAGTGTTCAAGATTAATTGTCAATTTCTGTGGCGTTATTTCCAAGTACATGTCTTAGTTTGAGTGAAAAAAATAAATAAATTAATTGGGCTCGGATAAGTTCATCGTTACCAATCAAGCTGTGTCTGTCTCTATCAATAAATGTAAATATCTGATGGTCTGTTTGAAGTTAGAGGACACACGCTTGGGACTAGGTTCATTAAACTTTGTCACTGTGATTCCTGAGGGGTATGTGCCCAACATGGCCTGGTGGGATTGCGACAAATTAAAAGGGAACAGCATGCCACAGCCACGTATTCACCACCACGGCGATTTTTCCACTAGCCAGCTCCCACCTGGCTAAATAACTTCGAAGAAAAAAGTGGAAGTCATTAATTGTTCATATAGTATTACAAATATTATGAACAGATGGGAAATTTAACATAAATATATACTTATCATATGACAGTGTCAGACCCCGGAGGAAGAATTGAAACAGGAATTTCCTTAAGTACTTTCGTATATTAATACATCTTCAGAAGGAATGAATGAAACTTATCAAATATTGACTATAGCAGTGAAAAACAGCGAAAAGACTTAACTTTAAAATGTACACACCACACTGGAAAAAACTTACCAGTCTGAAATTACAGTGTCCTTCAGATTTTTATCATTTTAATGTTCTCTCCCTCCCATTCTCTCTCTCTCTCTCTCTCTCTCGTAAAATAAGCATAACGAAGCACGGAAACTGCTGAATAGGTCTATGGACAACACAACAAATATTTCGAAATTTACCTAATGATAATCAGTGGGGAAGGTGGGGGGATTGGGTTAGATACCGATATTTCTAAAAGTGTGGAACTAGAGCCAACTCTGAAGCGCCTATGACACCCCCCTGCCCCACATGTGCCATGTGTAAAAGTTGAGTAAGAATAAACCAACGTCTATTTATAAGTGTGTCTCCTTCATTTGATGTATATAAAGACCAAAGAAAATTGAAAGTAGGCAATACAAATAAAATTTAAAACTTTTAATTAGAAATATGATTTATTCAAAGATTTGTCATTGCTCTTGCTATCTTTTAAATTATTATACATTCAGAGGAACAAGTTAAATTATCATATTCTGTAACGGAATTATTGTCCCAGGGTCGTGTTACTATCTGGGTGCTGATGCCTTCAAAGTATAGAGAGTGGGAATTATTCCTCTCAAACTTTGCGTTGACCTTTGCCTATTAGAGCTTAGGGAAGACATCTTAAAGGAACCGGAAAACTTATGAAACAATATGTCGCAGCTCTAGATAAGGAATCGGCAGCCTACAAGAACAGCCTTCAAAGATGTCTTACCTAAACTGTCTGAGGAAAGATCACAGCAAAGTTTAAAGAGAATATCAGGCATGTTCTATGCTTTGGAGGCATATGGAATTAGACAATAACTCTTACTTCCCAGGAAAATATGTTACAGAGTGTTATGTATAATTACAATTTAACGAATAAACACCTACAACAGCTCAGTAACAAAACCATCAAGAAACTAAACCTATTAAAAGTTGTATCCAATCATTCTTGGGGACCAGATAGCGATTCCCTAAAAAAAATGACATACAAACTAAACTTGACACATTTTGAGTTTACTCCTCTGGCAGAACTTTGATTCTTCAAGTTTTCTGCTCCATTGTATTTGGGGATACGATTTGGCACATTAGCGCTCCTCTTTTCTCCTTGGCTCGTCCTCATTCCAGTATGTCCTGCAACCCGTCCTCCAACCGGGCCTCAACCCATAAGGCTGTGCTTGTCCAAGCAGTGACTGGCCCCCAATGACGCACTCTCCAGTCTTAATGTACTATGTATTGTGAATCGGCATTTTATCAAATATAAATTAATATTTATATATATATATATATATATATATATATATATATATATATATATATATATTATGTATATATATATATATATATATATATATATATATATATATGTGTGTGTGTGTGTGTGTGTGTGTGTGTGTGTGTGTGTGTGTGTGTGTGTGTATAACAAAATTAGTTCGTTAGCAAATGCTGATTATTGAATAGACGATTGGTTTAAATTTGTTAATGCATTTTCGAGATTGGCCGTAACATGGACAAGCCATAATCTGAGGATTAGTTGCTTGGCTGACTGAGGACCTGTGTGTGAATTCACCCATAATATGGAGCGAAAGTGTTGGGAAGATCACGACTGCTATATGCCACGAGAGCTCTCAAGAGTCAGGTAAAAAAAATGAAAAAATAAGAGTTCAAAGCTGTGATAATTTCCCACAACGTTGGCTGGGATCCTTGGCAGGTTTCCAATCTCCAACTCTTCTTTTTCGTAGTACCAGCTTTGCCTCTACGCGTAGAGCAGCTAACTCTGCCCAACCAGCTCTAACGCTATGCTCATTCTAGCTCCGGTCTTTCTAAAAGACGTAATCAATCATTTCTTTCATACTGAATGATTAAAATGCGTAACTAAGATACATTCTATCATCTAAGTCTCTAAGAGACCAATATAGACTGTTGACCAGACCACACACTAGAAGGTGAAGGGACGACGACGTTTCGGTCCGTCCTGGACCATTCTCAAGTCGATTGTGAATGGTCCAGGACGGACCGAAACGTCGTCGTCCCATCACCTTCTAGTGTGTGGTCTGGTCAACATACTTTAGCCACGTTATTGTGACTCTTCGCCTGCAATATAGACTATCCAGCATGCTTCACTAGCCATCATTGGAACACAGGAGACAAGCAAGCCGCAGTGAGCCCATTGGTGCATGCGTCACTTGTATTTGTATATTTACTAGATATTTATTAGGCAGCTTGTATATTTGGCTGAGTCAGTTAACATGTATTCACTTGTACTCTGCCTTTGAAAATGTTGTCACGGTCAACGAAACCGCAGCTCTTAGCGTCATGCCGTAATAGAGAGCTGTAAAATGAGCTAAAAAGTTAAATTATTTCAACTATCTTCTCAAGTGAATAGAGAAGATTCGTGCTAGAATCATTGATCTCGCCCTATCTGTCATTCAATATTGTTTACAAGAAAGATTACTATCAATATAATGTATAATATATATTATATATCACCATAGCTCACTATATATATATATATATCACATTGAGCTATAGAGTTATAGCTATATCACTATAGCTCAGTGACTCCTCACAGGATTCGAACCCGTGACCACTGCACTATAAACCCGTCCTCGACTCAAGTCCATTACATCCCAGCCAGTCCTCCAAACAAAGAGCCAAAAGTGATTCCATGCAGCCGCCAAACCCCCTGTTTATGAACGAAAAACGGTTTATACACAACTCACAACTGTTGACGTTCGAACAGTTCCAGAACAAGTGCTTCACTGACGGATTTTGTTCGAACCACAACTCTGTAAATGCTTCACCCACGTACTACAAATTCAAATAATCGCCAACAGAACCTAAACTTTACCTAACCTAACCTATGCCTATATATACACAATATGCTCATATATTATAATAATAATTTATATTTGAGAAAGTTCCCGTTTTGACTGAACAGCATGTAAAAGTTTATGAATGCGTCTGTGGGGTCGACCGCTGGATGTAATGGACTTGAGTCGAGGACGGGTTGGCACTAGCCAATCGCTGGTGCAGTGGTCATGGTGCCAGTGCTGTTGAAGCGGAGTTGAGGACAAGCTCGACCAAATGGCAGCTGATATCTAAGACACATTCTTCCATTTTAACAATTTATTCCAAATATAATATTCAATATATTCAAATATTCTAAAATATATTAATATTATGTATTAGAATTTGGTAGCCAAGTCAAAGGCCAAGTTAAGTTAGTGTTTAAGTTCCACTGGAAATTATTTGTACTTGCAGTACGTGGTTGAAGCATTTACAGAGGTTGGATTCGAATACAAAAAGAGAGCAAAGCAATGTTCGAGACCCGTATATATTATCGGTTGTGCATAATGTGTAAAGCATTCTGCATTCATAAACGGGATTTAGGTGGATGAATTACGAGCAATTGGCCAAAGTTTTGACGATGAGCTGCCGTTAGAAGATGGGCTGTTCAGAGAGATGGGCTTCAAACATAGACTGTACACGAAGCACTATTCGAGAAGGTTTGATCATAATCAGTTGAAATTTATATGTAACTCAGCCCATCCAAACCAACTAAAGCCAAATGCTCGTTAATTCGGCCCCCAAAGCCCCATGTTTATGAATGAAAAGCGGTTTATACACGACTCACAACTGATGACGTCCGAACACTTCCGGAACAAGTGCTTCGCTCACGGCCTCTGTTCAAACCACATTTCTGTAAATGCTTCACCCACGTTCCTCAAATACAAATATTCGCCTACAGAATCTATATACCTAACTTAACCTACACCTAACTATATATAGAATTTTTATGTATAACAATATTAATTTATATGTGAGAACAAACCAATTTTTAACACAGTATGGTATAATTGATGAATGCGTTTGGGGAGGACGGCCGCTGCTTTAACCAGCCTAGGGTGAGGACGGGTTGCTCTAAATGCTTCATCCACGTACTGCAAATTTCAATATTTACCAACAGAATCAAACTCCCTAACCTAAGTTAATCCTTACTATTTACCACATTCTAGTATATTTAATAATGAGTCTTATTTGAGGAAATACCCAGTACGATGAAATTTATATATGAAGTCTTTGATGGGTGGGTCGCCCCTTTAACGAGCCTAACGCGAGGACAAGTTGGAACGTGCAGTAATCTTTGAAATATTTTGCTTCTCAACATTATTAACTCACTAAAAACAAACTCCACCCCCGAGGCAACAGTACAAATTGTGACTAATTATTATTTGACTAATACATCCAGAAATCGACAATATTTTTGTGGTTAGAGGAAATTAAAATTGGTATTTTTCTTCATTTAACTTATATTAGAATACTATTTTGAGACTAAATAGAGCTGGGTCAGGTGTTGTGAATAAACTGATTTGAAGATTGTGTATAATACAAACTGGAAGGCAATCGCTGGTGCAATCGAACAGTTCGATAACACGTTTCGAGTTATAGCTTCGAACAAAGACAGAAACAGATAGCCCAAATCCGAACACTCCCCCGACTGGTATAAGCAACAATATATATATATATATATATATATATATATATATATATATATATATATATATATATATATATATATTTATATATATATATATATATATATATATATGTACACTGTGCAGATATGTATATATATACAGATATGTATATATATATACACACACCCTCTATCACTGCTATACTCACAGTGAAGCATCAAGTGATGCTCAGAGATCCTTTCCAACAGTTTCATCCCCGGTGGCTCGGGATGCTGCGAGAAGGGTTGGTATTGATTCCTTACTCTCCCTGCCTGGCGGGCTCCCTGCCTTCAGATCATGGTTTCCTCATCCCTCTCCCATCTCTCTTCATTATCCTCTTTTTGGCATCTTCTGTCACTCTTCATTCTCCCTAAAGACCTCTCCAGCCTCAAGTGGAAATAATATATCCTAGTGATGCTGTTTTTTTCTTTTCCTATCAGCCAGCTTTCCTCCGTGCGCCTGTTCTTTATATTTTCAAGCCCCGTCTCGTTCTTACCACCGGCAACCTTCAGAGGGAAGATTTCCTTTTCGGATTAATTCTCCTGATGTGTAGTTTATCAGAAGCGCGGCGGAAACTTGATATAATGGTAATAACCTCTGGAAATCTCCTACGCGGAGAGGCAGGTATACATCAAGCGTTGTATACTATACACCAGCGCTGTATACTATACCCCAAACGTTGTATACTATACACCAAGCGGTGTACATCATTTCCTGGTGAGTATTGAGAGTTGACTTTAGTTCTGAAAGGCTAAAGTCGCCACTCAAAATGAGCAAGACTTGAAGAGCAATAAGTATGAAGTGTCGTTAGGAGCCAGAGGGGACTGTTCTGGGGTCACTGTTCAGTGTTCACTGTTCAGTGTTCACTGTTCCGATGTCACTGTTCAGGGGGGTCACTGGCTCCTAAGGTGATATAATTAAGGTTGCAAATAGAGGAATTGAAGGGAAAATGGAAGATTAACATTACAGAAATGGGAGTTGCAGAATGCCAGATAATCATTTGAAATAGATAGATAATTGCAAAATAAACACAAAACCAGATAGAGTTTATAAGGTGTAATTATAATGAACGGGATGGAAGCCTCAGAAAACAGGACAAAAGTGAATCACAAAATATATGAGAACGAGAAAGAAATATGCGAGAAAGAGAAGCGAAGTCACACGTTAATGACACATAATTCATAACCTGGGCTCTGGGTTATGCAAATTAAATTTAAGACACATAAAATACTAATAAGGAAGAATATGCATAAAGAAAAACGCTTCTGAAAAGTTCAGAAGTTGAATCTCGTATTCTTCGAGATACGACAACTCTAATAGAACAGATTGAAATAAAACCGAAACTGGAAACAACAGAGGCTCTACATGTGAAGATAGACACAAGGTCTAGACTAGAGCTCTCACGGAATGAGAGGCACCATTGCATAGTCATGGATACAGATTTCAACTTCTCACTAGAAACGAGAATTGAATAATAATAATAATAATAATATTAGTAATTGTATTGCTATTAAACATCCCGAGATGTTGAATTATGGAACAACTTACCGGGTAGCACACTAATCGAGGGACTGCTGTGTTGTTTCGAGCGAAGGTTAGACATGAATGATTGAGTTAGGGGTGGATATAAATAGGATTTCCCTCGTGTGAGACAATAAGCATCACGCATTTTACTATCTTCCAATGCTTTTTATATTATGTTCACACACAAGCACGCACGCACGCACGCGCACACGGGTGAAGGGAAAATAAATGAAAAAGTTAGTTCGAGTGATGATAGCGGGCGGTCTGTCCGCCTTGCTGACTTAGTTCACTTGTGCTTCATTGAAGGTTCAAGCAGAACACCGCTGACTAGCAGCTGTGATATACTTGAAAGGGTTGAAGAGTGGTTACAATGCTTACAGTGCAATGTTTACAATGAAGTTTCAGCACATGGATCATGATACGGTCATTGATGAATCCCATTTCATCCCCCAGTATGTCACCTTTAATCACTGAGTACTTATAAGATTGATCATTCAATCGGTGTACCTTTGGCACTACAGTAGTGCTTACATAAATACACACCACACACTCTCTCTCTCTCTCTCTGTCTCTCTCTCTCTCTCTCTCTCTCTCTCTCTCTCTCTCTCTCTCTCTCTCTCTCTCTCTCTCTCTCTCTCTCTCTCTCTCTCTCTCTCTCCTCTGTTCACATTGCTGATTTCCCCATGGTATAATTGCTCTTAAATTTATTACCTTCCCCCTTGGTCTGGGCCCCTTTTAAATCGTACAATATCGTGAGTGTTGGCGCTGGTACCTCGCTCCCTCCATCACGCCAGGCCTCTTCCACAGGTATTCCATTGACTTGATAGCTCCCCTGTAACGTTATTCACCTCCCTTGACGTTGTTTTGCTCTCAATTTATCGTACTCTCCCTGATTTCATCCTCCTCTCCCTGGCTATATATTCTTCTCCTTTAGTACCACCCACTCTCTTTCTCTCTGACTGACTGACCTTATCATCTTCTCCCTGGCCAAAATCATCTTCTCCCTGTCTTTATTGCTTTGTATTTATTTCGTATATTTGTGTATTTTATCTTGTACGTGATTTCCTATTTTGTTCCTTCAACCAATTTTTTTTCTTATGACAAAAAGATAGGTGAAGGTTTCATCTGTGTGAAGGTTTATCTTGTGGATTAATTATTGGGAAGATTGTTCAGTGTGCCAGTGTCGGTCTCAGGAGAGATTTCAGAAAGTGGAGGTTCAGTCTTTATCAGTATTTGTAAACAGAAGCAATCTGGACGAGTTTAAATTGAGCCAGACGTGAGTGCTCACTGATGTAGAGTCAGAATGATTCAAACAGTGAAGCACTGTTTGATTACAGTCAAAAAGTAATTATTACTGTTTAACTGTGATCAGCACATAAAAACTGTCTGCGGCCCAGTTTCAGCCTGTAGGGTTCAGCAATGAGTCTTGCTGGATCTGCGAGCAGCTACAGCAGAAAAACTATTACAAGTAAAACCGTTCATGTCAAGGAATGAGTGAATTGTGGAGCTGACCATGAATAGTACCCTCACTAGGGTAGTGGTGACAGGCAGACAAGCAGGTGTGAGAGAAGCTGTGAGGGATTGTTCTATGAGGGATTGTTCTATGCAATAGTTGAGACAGGGAGACATATTAGGTCCATATTAGTCAATCTCAGTGAGAGGAGAGTTAATTACTTTGTAATATTTACTAAAATAATAAATGTTTTTGCTTGTAAACTATTAGTTGATAAGGCGATTATGTTCGTGCTTGAGCCCTGGGGATGAGGTACTCACGATGAGTCAGTGATGAGGCGCAGACCTTTAGGTACTCATGATGAGTCGCGGGCCTCTTCATATTAAGAGATCAAATCGAGAAAATAACTCCCAGTCATCTTATCCGTAATTCGCTACGATAAATATTATCAAAATTCATGTTACATTGCGTGATTTTATTGCAATTAAAATAGAAAAGCACAAGGCGAGAAAGGAACTCAGTCCTCACAGTGACGTATACACATTAAGGTATACCAATATTTAAAATGTAAACTCACTTTAGATTTTATTGACTACTGTCTCCAGATATAGGTTGTTTATTTTATGTACCCCCATACTCATCCTGTGAGCGCTAGCGCAAAAAAAGAATTACAGAGGGCACAAAAGGCCGATATGTAACTCAACGGAGAATATGTCTGTTCATAAACAATTTCATGTATCCTGCACAGCTTAGAATTATAATGTCAGCTAGTTACAGAGATTTTTCACTTCTGTATCTATGTACTGTAGTTAAAATTAGTCGATGATAGGTGTTTTTGCTAATACATAACTAATTTAGATACAAGGGTATTACAGGATAGTAGAAAAGCTGCTGTTTATTATTACTAGTCTTCAAACTACACCGCTTGTTGAGTAATCTTATATGTCAATTATCTAATGGAAGCGCAACATGGATTACAGTGCATGAATTTCAGATATTTTTATCATTTTTAATAAGATGGTTTGCCTATTTCATGCAGTGTGAGGGTTAGTTTTATCTCTAAATGGTTAAATTTTGTCACAGTTTTGGATATAATGTTCTTGTGTGTGTGTCCTTGTCTTTGTCCACATACACTTTACTTCATCTAGATCCCTATAGAAGCCGAACTGCCAGAGATTCTTGCAAGCAAGTTGTATTAGATCTGTGACAACATCTGTTAGTCTGCTGATGTTGTGACTTGCCCCATACCCTTATTTTGTTTGACACATTTCATTGTGATGAGCAATTGATATGCTAATTCCTGTCTCTACTAATGATACCTTCAAGGATTTAATAACTCCAAATTAGTTTCAACATTGTCTTTATTTATTGCAGTCTTAGCAATGGCATCAACTTTATCTTATGCCTGCAGTCCTCTGTAAAGAGATAATCCCCAATATTTTGATTTTGACTCTTTTATTTCGTATGCATATATTTATATGTTTGGCTTCGGAGACAAGCATGTAACTTTTGTATTGTAACGTATTTGATTTGATTGTTTGATTATTTGGATGTAATGACGGAAAATTTGGCTCAAGGAGACTTTGTAACGAGAATCATTCAGCATAAAAAATAAAATTATTAGCACATTAGCATGCGACAAATTTTACAATACCCAAAATGTCTGAAAGATAAACTGGCCATCGGCTTTCTCTGTGATGAGAGTTTTTGGTTAGATCTTCCCTCGTTAACAGCACAGCGATCAGGATAAGATTCCTCGAAACTGTGCAAAAGAAGCACTGATTAAATGAACAAATCCACAATAGCCGTGACGAGGATTCGAACCTGCGTCCAGGAGCATTCCAGACACTGCCTTAATCGACTTAATCAGTGTAAACACTGATTCATAATTTGTATTCCAGGTTAACACTGAGGAACGTAGACTGCCTCACACGTGACTGGCGGATGAGGTCCCCTTGCGGTGGAGAGAAGGAGATATGAGGCTGAATCCATCTCTTGGGAGGCATTAAACACTTCTTGCAACATACACAAGTAGACGCCGCTGGCACACTTAGAGAGCCGCAAGGAAGCTCACATATCACTTAATCTAAACACCATGCCCCGTCCTTATGTTATGTATGTATAAACATAAACATACTATACATAAACACAAAAACATACCCTAGAACAGTATGGTAAAGCAAATCTAGATGTTAATGAGGCAAGTTTCAGGTGTGTTATCTTCATTCCCTTAAGGTAATGCCATTTTGAGGAGAAAGCACTAAGCCATTTCGACTATATAGCACTTGGAAAAGATATGAGGATAAGGAGTTAGGATAAGACAGGAGGGTGGAGGGTAGGGGGGGAGGAGGTAAGGCATGGTGCCCAACCACTTAGATGCTCATGGATTGAACTCCGACCTGCAAGAATCGAGACCGTCGCTCTACCGTCTAGCCCACGGGGATGGGTCAGACTCGTTAGACACAATGGTCTCGCTACTCGCTGCTTCTCTTGCTTCCGGACATATATATATATATATATATATATATATATATATATATATATATATATATATATATATATATATATATATATATATATATATATATATATATGTTATTAAATATGACCGAAAAAGTAAGATTAATAATTCTAACACGAATTTTCTCAATTTTCCTTATGTTTGTTTTTACTGATGACGGTAAATGAAAAATCAATTCTCCAAAATTCATTCTTTATTTCTTAGTCTGACGCGACACTTGAGCGCGTTTCGTAAAACTTATTACATTTTCAAAGACTTTAGTTACACACACTGAACAGAGTTTAAACAGCTTTTCTTTTTTATACCTGCATTTGGGTGAGGTGACATGTTACAATGGTTTGGGGTGAGGTGAGAACAAACACAGAACACGAAACAATGGGTATAAGCTAAAGGGAAGAATAGATCTGTAACTGCAGAAGGCCTATTGGCCCATATTTCTTGATGTTTCTATATTGGAGCGGAGTCTTGAAGTGGGTAGAATATAGTTGTGCGTTAATTGGCTGTTGATTGCTGGTGTTGACTTCTTGATGTGTAGTGCCTCGCAGATGTCAAGCCGCCTGTTGTCGCTGTATCTATCAATGATTTCTGTGTTGTTTGTTAAGATTTCTCTGGTGATGGTTTGGTTGTGGGAAGAGATTATATGTTCCTTGATAGAGCCCTGTTGCTTATGCATCGTTAATCGCCTGGAAAGAGATGTTGTTGTCTTGCCTATATAATCTTATAATCTTAATTTTCGGTCATATTTAATAACATATGTCTACAGGAAAGACTGCTACCAAAATATACTAATATATATATATATAATATATATATATATATATATATATATAGATATATATATATATATATATATATATATATATATATATATATATATATATCTGGGAAACAGAGAGACATGTCTGTTTCCCATTTCCTCCATATCCATTTAGTAGATATGTGAGGTCTGGTCAGCAGTGTTGACCAGACCACACACTAGAAGGTGAAGGGACGACGACGTTTCGGTCCGTCCTGGAACATTCTCAAGTCGATGTGGCCTGACGCCAGATATGAGTTTTGTTGAACCTCTCAACATTTTCGAAGGCAGAGAGGGGAACTGTATACAAGTTAGCTAGTGCAATGGAATATATATCATAATGGATGTGCTGATTTATTACCGGCTATTCATGCCCGTGCCACATCTTGGGTGGCCTAATCTTCATCAGTCAATCAATCGCTTATAAAGTGTCGAATGGGCCAAAAAGCCATCATCTTGAGCTTTCCTACATCTAATGTCCTCATGAAGGCTGAGGAAATGTNTTCAAGATGTAAATAATTGTTAAATATATATATATTTATTTTCATTTTTCATTCAGATAATTCCGTGCGGGCATGTTTCCATCTCTCTCTATCCTCCGTTTATCAGCGCAATCACGCGGAATATCTCACCATATCATCCTGACATCTGCGCAAAATCCTGCCCTTCGGAAAGCACAATGGTGAAATTGTGTCAATTTCCTCTGATCGAGAATTTTATGTCAAACCCATTTGGAAGATAAGCCGTTTTTCGCTGTAACCATATCTCTTTGCCTGCGTTTAATTCCGATGATTCTGTCATTTCTCTTCCCACAATTCTCTCTTTCTTGTAAATCAGATTTTACTAAATCGGGGATTAGGTTTACGGCGATAGACGTTAAGATATTTTACGAGAATATCCGAAGCGTCATACACAAGCAAGATGAAATAATTTCGGATGCATTTGTGAGAATCCTGATGTAATGTCTCCGCGCGAAATGTAGATTGCGTAAACAGAAGTGCAACTGCAAGCAAAATTGTCTAAATGTAGGGAATGCGCTATACTACAAACATTAGAAGGTAAAAAAAAGATTATGTACTATATATGCGTGTAAATCACGTAGAAATTAACCCGTGATGAATAATGTGACAATATCTGACCACGAAGGAATATGAGACACGAAATTCCTTAAGTACCTTCGTATTAATCAATATTTCTTCAGAAGGATCACGTTTGAAATTGATCCATAGTGCATATATCATGACATATGTGCCACAACGTGGTTTGGAGTTATGTAGAGAAAGCCAGAATTTAAAATACTGATAACAACTTGTACAATGAAACTAAATAAATTTGAAATTATTGCGAAATTTATCATAGTGGC
The DNA here is from genome assembly GCA_020271785.1 of Procambarus virginalis. Lineage (NCBI taxonomy): Eukaryota > Metazoa > Arthropoda > Malacostraca > Decapoda > Cambaridae > Procambarus > Procambarus virginalis. The sequence goes on from WNGS01006636.1 coordinate 15,299,158, forward strand.
TAATATTAACCCAGTTGTTCGTTGGATTGCTTTATCTGGTAACCAGAAAGCAGATAAATTGAATTATTCAATGATAATTTCTTCTCTAGATACTAACGATCTCATCGTATGATTTGGTAAACTCAAAACTAATGGCAGATACGAAACAGTGAACTTACCACCATTCTCTTTACATTAAATGTGAACTTTTATATAAAAAAATAACAATCCTTATGAGACATCTAGTCTCAGGGTGGCAATCTTTGATTTGCTGTGATCTCAGAATCATAAACCGGATTGAACTGTTGAACTTGAACCCCAGTTGTGAGGAAATTAGGAACAGGAAGCAGCAAATGAACTAATGCATCACATTAGTTTGGTTCATTGATGAGCTAATGAACCAAACTAATGAAAATGAACTAATGAACCAAACACAGAGCCAGTTTGGATGTTAAACAAACGGCTCGTATGTCAAATAGGATGATAAAATAATGCATTATTTTATCATCCTATTGTATGATAAAAATAATTCATTATTTTATCATCCAAATGTAACGATGCAGATGGAGCCAGAGAGAGACTGAAAAGTACGAAGGAACTCACAATAAAGATATCATATCTTTATTCAACAAAGCCGTTATCTCGGTCTTCAGCGCTGAATACCGGAGAAATATCACACCAAGGGTGGAAATCGGAAAACCGGAAAAATCCCTTCCAACCGCAAACGTTTGTGCAGTCAGAAATGTCCACATTAAATATTGATCCCATGAGCAGTCATGGCACTCTAAACGACATAATGAAGAAAATTAGCACTAAATTATTAAAGCAAATAAACAGGACCGGATATAATCTCCTGGCCAGACTCTGGTATAATGTTTGAGGCTAATATATAACAAGGCATTAGCACAGAGCAATGAATTTAATCAAATGAAAACTAACAAATGTTAGGAAATTATTCAAGGAGATGAAAATAAAAGTGCAGTTTACCATCAATTTACTAAGGAAAACAAAATGGACACAAGTTATTCGACACAACAGCCCAACAACTTGATAACGAGAAGCTACTATGGGCCCCGATATTAGAAAATGATCTTATCTTGCCTTATGAATCGATTCGTTTTGATTTATTTCAAATACAAAAACGTGGACTCCAAAAGTCTCCTGCTGTAATGTATCCGGATATCCACAAAAGCCTTTGACACTGTACCACACCAATCACTATTAAGTTAGCTTAAGGCCCAGGAGGCAATTGTTACGGGCTCGCCATAGCCCGTGCTACATGGACACTTCGTTCTGAGTAGCTAAATCTAAAACAACAACAACAACCAGGAGGCAGATTAGAAGCTTGAATCAAAAAGCTTGGATCAAATCAAGAGGAAGCAGGGAACTGGTACTAAGCAATCCTTCGATTGGAATCACATAATCATTCTATAAGATTAGATAAATGGATAAATGACATAGAGGCGTGATTGGCCTCAGAATTGTCATAATTCGTCAATGACACAAAATATCAATACAATATTCTACTCTCCTGTTTTCTCATCATGGTATGATACATGATGATCATGGTATGATACATGATGATCATGGTGTGATACATATAGGCCATGGTGTGATACATAATCTGAACCTAGGAAACACGTAACATAACAGCAAATATTTTTAATGATAACGTTGTCACAACCTGGCAGAAACGTTTCCAAAACGAAGCGTTTTAACATAAAAAGTTTTGGTTGTGTTTTGTGTTTGCTGGAAAGGCAATCAACCTGCCAGCAAACAGAATAAACTCTTATTTTTCAGATTCTCTTTTATTTCTGAATAATTGTATTTTGCGATTAAATTAAACATGGATAAATGAAAAGCAGCGATGGATAAATATTGTTCATTAATGAGACAGATCTCAAGCAATGAACAAAACGGTTATTTTAGTTTTGAGTTAAGGAAATATTATCACTAAGACACAATTATAATTTTTTTTTCAGGGTCATAACTCAATTATGTGAATTATATGTTCAAAGGGAGTTTGACCACAGCTGTCCCTGAAGAGTGAAGATTACTTTGATAAAATTATATACAATATCTCTCAAAAACCCTTAATTCATATAGTTTTTTTAGTATATATTCTCTTTTAATGGGATGCATATATAGTCTATTAAAACTCTCTTTATTCTAATTTAAGCATCATTGCAAGATAAGTGATCAGATTGCTGCAGCTATGCAACGTAAAATTACGAACGTCATGTTATGTTGATAGCTTCATGTTTTACCCAAATTTCTTCCTCTCTGGGGCTGCGTGAGGGATAATGTTGCTCATTCAATTATACATCGTAAAGACAATCGCGAATAATAGTGCAAGTTAATAGCCTAGAGCTCATCATTTTCCGGCTATTCACTCAGCAGGCCGCTTGCATGATGTTGCAAATGTTGTGTTTGTGTTTTAACCCAACTCGTCCTCGTACAAATTATGTCGCTTCTCGCTCGTGTGCGTTAGGGCCAAAAATAGGCCGTAATTTGAAAATTAAAAATAATGGAAAACAAAATTTGGATTTCTTGTTCCCAAACAGCAATTTAATCTAATTTAACCTTACTCTGGTAGGTTAGGAGGACAGGAAGTTCTCCTAATGGTTTCAAAACGTCATGAAACACGTCAATTGAAAGAACAAATCCACAAGGGCCGTGACGAGGATTCGAACCTGCGTCCGGGAGCATCCCAGACGTCAATTGAAAGTATCCTTTCCAAACCTAACCGAGAAAGTCAGAGGACCCAAAACAGAAAACGGGACTGTACGTCACTTTCGTGAGCCAATTTCATTTTAAATTGCCTTTTTTTTTAGCCTGAGTGCGCATAGGAACGAAAAGCGACGTAATTTATAAGGGGAAGGATTGTTAAAAATGTGTATATATGAGTACATGAACCTACAGCAAGTCACGTAATAATACAGCCCGTTCTTCCTAGGGTTTCCCAACGTCCAGTAAATGGGCAATTTAAAGTGCCCTTATCCTAACCAACCACAGGACCGAAAACAGAAAACGGGACAGTACGTCACTTTCACGAGCTGCTTCCATTTTTATGGTACGCCAATTTTCGGCCTTATGTAACGCATAGGGGCGAAAAGCGACGTTCTTTGTAGGAGAACAGGTTGCATAATAAGCATACAAACCTTCACCAATTTATTTAACCACAAATGTACAGACCAACACTTTACCTAGTCACTCTCTTCCTTCTCCTTCACCACTTTCTCTACCCTTTACCAACTGTCTGGCCCTTCGCCACTTTTTCTTATCTTCACTATTTTCCCTTCATCCCTGTCATCTTCTTGAGGATAAACATTTTATTAAGCGAGATTGAAAAATTGCAAAGATTTTTAATTTAATGCAAATGGTAGGGGGGAGGGGGAGAGAAAGAGGACCGGGCCGCGGGGACAGTAAAAAAAAAAACAGCCCCGAAATCATCTCAAGATAACCTCAAGATAACCAATAACGTGGCTGAAGATATAATAACCAAGCAACACATCAGAAAGTGAAGAAACGACGAAGTTTCGGTCCATCTTCGAGCATTATCAAGTCCGGGACGGACCGAAACGTCGTCTTGTCTTCTTGTTTCTGATGTGTGATTCGGTCATCAATTTTTACTCTTAATTTTAAGATTACAAAATATAATACGATTTCCACTAGACTGTCCGTTATTGAACCAATCTTATGTGGGCGCAAAGGTAAATATACAGATTAAAATAAAATGCACATAAATGGTGAGGGAAGTAAAGCAAATATCAGGTGAAATCACAGTTACACTGAACTACTGTGAACGCCAAGAAATGTCCCATTTTACCACAGGGAAACAGCTACTGTGCTCACCACGATAAGGAACTATAACCCTTTTGCGGCTCATATAAGCTGGTATGCCAGTCAATTCATTACAGGAGAACGGGCAGTTCATGAAGGTCACAATGAACGACAGTTCGTAAACTGCAACATAGACGACAAGTACGTTCGTCTTGAGTAGACGCCGCCTGGCGTCAGCAGCACAAGAACTGTGTCGTTTCGGACGGTGACCCGTTTAGCAAGTGAAATATTCTGCTCACCTAACAGTGACAGGGCCAGTGGAGCGAGAAAGTCTGAATGATAATAAAGTAGTTGGAATATCCTGTCCACCCTGGCAACGACGTGCGCCCTTGGCCAAGATGTTTAAGAGATCAGAGCTGATGCTGCTGCTGGAAGATAGTGAGGTAAAGTGCTTAAGATTTGCTTCCCCTTCGCTGGATTATGGGATGTAAGTTAGTGTTTCGGTTTAGTGTTACGTGTGTTGCCTGTTTGATCTGCTGTATCGTTCTGTCTGAAAATTCTAAGACTGTTCGTTTTCTGAGTGTTAACGTGGTTGCAATTTCCCTAAACTAGCAGTCATCAGATTGAGCAAAATGAGCGTTTACGGCGTAGAACTGAATAAGAAGCATCTTCTGCCTATCAGTATATACATTTATTTGTCATACAGAAGCAGTGGTTAATAAACTTCCTTGCAAACGACTACCAAAAAGCTGTGAGACTTCCTTCTTGTGGCGTATGGTTGGATCTGAGTCAGCGGTTTGCATCTCCCTACAGAACGACTTTCCCTACATCGGCAACATGTTCAGTTTTTCGTAAACACGAAGATATATTGCAGACGACGACCTAACTATACAGAGATAGAGATTTCCCTAACTTGGTCTGACAAGAATTGTGTCAAGATATATCATGTCACCTGTAAATTTATGTGCACTTTTGTGTGCGAAAACAAGCGCGTGCGCGCGCGCGCACGTACACACACACAAACGCACACACACACACACACACACACACACACACACACACACACACACACACACACACACACACACACACGCACACACACACACACACACACACACACACACACACACACACACACACACACACTCAAACACGCAACATCAAACACACTAAGACGAGCATACATCATGTTTGTACACTTATCAGGAACGCAAACATTGACACTATCTCACTAATGTATCCACACGCACACACACACATGTTTATAAGTGTAGACACATTAACACATACACATGTATACACAAGCAGGCTCACAAAACAAGACACACCTACTCTCATACACATCATAATTAATATGTTCCGTGTTAAAATAGTTAACAAGATTGGAAGGTAATATTCGGGACCAAAGACCCAAAGCTCAACCCTCTCGCAAGCACAACTAGGTGAGTACATAAATGCAATTCGGTCGTCAGTGTCGATATCGACATCTTGATGGGAATTTTACAAGAAAAGGAAACTGATGAGAATTAATTGTAAACGGCTTTAGGAGGTGAGGTATACCTGCAAATTGGTCCGTAAGTGGCTCCTAGAGTTCAGTCATAACACATGCAAGGTAATGAAGACTCAGCAGAGAAGACATCTGACATCTCCGGGGATCACGAATCTCAGAAAGAGCCAGTAGAAGAAAACACAAGTGCGTGTTGTGATAGTTTTAAGAAGAACGCTATTCTGCGCAACCCTTAAATGCACAGATAGGTGAGCACTACACTGTCAGTACACTGAAGCATACAGTTTTGTGACAGAAAAATGAGAACTGACTATCAAATGACCAGACGACCAACAACACTGTACTATACAGGATACAGTATTTGGACAGACGTACAAGACAGCAAGCTGTAAAGACTTCCGTCCACCAGTTTTAAAGATAGTTCAGATAATTAAATTTTCCACTTGTGATAATTTAATTTTCCATAAAGTGTTCTTGTGTAAATCACGATAACTTAACTATTAATGTATAAATTTATTTGAATTTAATTATTGTGAACGAGTTTTGAGAGGAATATTTTCACAATTATTAGTTTAATTTTTTACAAGTAATATGCATAGACGTTTTGAGGAAAAAAACATATTCAGCTACCACTGTAAACTCGAGACCAAAAGTTTACATATATTGAGGATGAATGACGCGCAACAATCAGTTTAAATAATCATCTCAAAAGCTGCTTCTTTCTTAGCTGAATTTGTTTAGACTAAAATAATTGATTTGTACTTTTTTTTTACATTTCTAAATATGGCTTTTGCGTTCATATTTAAGCGAAGAGTCACTGCATAATGCCAAAACTTCACCACTTTACTGTATTGAAGAGTTGTAATGCCCTCTTGAACTAACGTCAAGTTAGTTCAAGAAGGACAAGAAGAGATGAGTCAAAATAACGTGGTTGAAGAATGTTGACCAGACCACACACTAGAAGGTGAAGGGACGATGACGTTTCGGTCCGTCCCAATACTTGAATTTTTCAGCTACAACCTAACTAAATTGTTCATGTCATCACAACTGAACGCTCAGAAGTTATAATCCTGCAAAGAACATAGCTGCAACCTTTTTTAATTACTATTGTTCGGTTGTTACGAAGCTGAAACACCGTAATAACGAATTGAGAACGCTGCGGCAATGTTGTGCTTGCTGGCACATAGAACAGTGCCTGCAGGCACATAGAACAGTGCTTGCAGCCACATAGAACAGTGCCTGTAGGCATATAGAACAGCGCCTGTAGGCACATAGAACAGTGCCTGTAGGCACATAGAACAGTGCCTGTAGGCATATAGAACAGCGCCTGCAGGCACATATAACAGTGCCTGCAGCGACATAGAACAGTGCCTGCAGCCACATAGAAGAGTGCCTGCAGCCACATAGAAGAGTGCCTGCAGCCACATAAAACAGTGCCTGCAGCGACATAGAACAGTGCCTGCAGCCACATAAAACAGTGCCTGCAGGCACAACAAGGTATGCCGTATATTAGATGTATACTGTACACTAGAGTGACCAGTGAAACCTCTTTGTGAGTTACGATGTAGCATACTCTTACCAAAACATATTTTTTTTGCAACCAATCGGATTGCTTTTCTGGCTGAATACACTTGCCAAATTGCCTCTTTCATGAGCACAAAGGGAACAGATGAGGTCACAGACTCAACGAAAAATTATTTTTGTCAAAATTCTGAGGTGAACGCATTTTGTTTCCGGTCTCATGGTGTCGTGAAGGACTCCACGCCAGACCGCCACTTATTGCTCCAATAACTGGCAGCCGAGTGTTTATTCATTTAAAGAAGGACAAGATTAAGGTGCAGGCGATGAGTCACAATAACGTGGCTGAAGAATGTTGACCAGGTTACACACTAGAAGGTGTAGGGACGACGACGTTTCGGTCCGTCCTGGACTATTCTCAAGTCGATTGACAATCGACTTGGGACGTCGTCGTCTCTTTACCTTCTAATGTGTGGTCTGGTCAGCACAAGATTAAAGTATTCGACGGGCAGACATGACACAAAATAAGACTGTTTTGCTCTCTGATCAGATGTTGAATCTTTCATCATCAATATCGTCTGTCTGCTGATAAACTAATCTTACCAGAATGATGTTCAATGCCACTAACTGCTTCTCCATTTTCATATATCTGTGCTCTCTCTGAGTCTAAAAAAAAAATCATAATTGGGTTCAGGAGGTCCACGAGTACTCCTTCCATTCGATCTGGATTCCATGTCTTACCCCCTTGCCCTACGGCAGCCATTTCCAAAAAATCGGTGAATCTCCTGTCAGCCATTCATGGCAGCCATTCTTTTAACGATTCACTGTATACACTTTCTCCATGGCATTATGTATATATATGACAATGTCAGACCACGAAGGAAGGATAAACACAGTTATTTCCCTAAATACTTTCGTATTTAATAACACATCTTCAGAAAGATGGATTTACATTTAAGTGTGTGTGTATATAAAGGCAGGAATGAGGTACAATATGTTTAATGAGATAATGGGATGTTGATAAGGTATCACTGAGATAAATGGATATCAATGATCCTACTCAAATAGCTCTTTAACTGATCAATCAAAAATGGATCTAAAATATACAGACAACTATACTAATCTTCAAATTACATGATTTAGTAATCTATTAAAGCAAATTCAATAATGTTTCTGTTGAAAATGCTTTTTACTATTCGTAAAAGAAGAAGCCCTCTCCCAATCAAATTTAGTGAGAATTTTCAGACAAATAGACAAAGTATAAGACATTTGGCCATGTCTTACCGAGGCCAACTGTCTCCTTAGCCTCAGCCTCATAGACACACTTGAGTGCTTTCTACACCTTTTTATTCTCTGCAATTTACTAGTTATCCTGTCTGTCCCTGCCTCATGGCTCTTGAATTATCATCTCTGCTCTTCTTTCTTAATCTTATCTTGAAGATCTAAGCTCTCCTCTTCACGTGATGGATCACTACCACAACAAGGCAAAAGGGCATAAAGAGGTAGACCTCTTTACCCCCTCTATTGGCACTGATAAATAAGTACTAATAGGTATAAGCACTTAATATATTACTTTTTTTCCTCCTACACCCATTTCAGTGACATTATACATCTTCCTCGGGCTGCGACATATTTCTTCTATACCACTAGGACAAAGATGGTATATAAGAACCAGCTCTATACCACCTTGGGACGTTGGTCTCCCCCTTTAGGATGAGGGAAGATGAAACACAAGAGGATGAAAACACATCAGGATGAACATTTCAACAGGATGAAACACAAGAGGATGAAAACACATCAGGTTGAACATTTCAACAGAATGAAACACAAGAGGGAAGTTGGTTTCTTCTTGTGTTTCATCCTGTTTTCACAACTGAGTTCATTCCTGTTAACCTGTAATGATTCACTACTGCGAGGTTCCCTGTTGTTGCTGTTCCTTTTCACACAACTGCTTTGCCTGGCTTCCTTTCATCTGCCTTCAGTGTTTGTGTGTTTTATCACACTTTATACATGGCTGTTTTATTTTTAGCTCTAGTGTGTGTGTGTGTGTTTGTGGGTGTAATGACCTAGTTGTACTCACCTAGTTGTGCTTGCGGGGGTTGAACTCTGGCTCTTTGGTTCCGCCTCTCAGCTGTCAATCAACTAATGTACAAGTACCTGAGCCTATTGAGCTCTATCATATCTACACTTCAAACTGAATGGAGTCTGCCTCCACCACATCACTTCCTAGTGCATTCCATTTGTCAACTATTCTGACACAAAATATCTCTTTCTAATATCTCTGTGGCACATTTGGACATTCAGTTTCCACCTGTGTCCCCTAGTGCGTGTGCCCCTTGTGTTAAATAGCCTTTATTTATCTTTGTCTTTATCTGCCCTATCAATTCCGTTGAGAATCTTGTATATGGTGATCATGTCCCCCCTAACTCTTCTGTTTCCCAGTGACGTAATGTTTAATTCCCGTAGTCTGTCCTCGTAGCTCATACCCCTCAGTTCGGGTATTTGTCCGGTGGCAAACCTTTGAACCTTTTCTAGTTTACTCTTATGCTTGACTAGATATGGACTCCATGCTGGAGCTGCATATTCCAGGACTGGTCTGACATATGTGGTATACAAAGTTCTGAAAGATTCCTTACACAAGTTTCTAAAGGCCGTTCTTATGTTGGCCAACCTGGCATATGCCGCTGATGTTATCCTCTTGATATGGGCTTCAAGGAACAGGTTTGGCGTGATATCAACCCCCAGGTCTTTCTCTCTCTTTGACTCTTGAAGAATTTCATCTCCCAAATGACACCTTGTATCTGGCCTCCTGCTCCCTACACCTATTTTGACTGCGGGCTCACCATAGCCCGTGCTGCTTGGAACGTTTCGTTCCGGGTAGCGGATCTTAAACAACAACAACAACAACACCTATTTTCATTACATGATATTTACTTGGATTAAACACTAACAACCATTTGTTCGACAATTCCTGCAGCTTGCCCAGGTCTTCTTGAAGCCTCAAGCAGTCCACAGCACACAAACACAAACATGTGTGTGTATGTGTGTGTGTGTGTGTGTGTGTGTGTGTGTGTGTGTGTGTGTGTGTGTGTGTGTGTGTGTGTGTGTGTGTGTGGTGTGTGTGTGTGTGTGTGTGTGTGTGTGTATGTGTGTGTGTGTGTGTGTGTGTGTGTGTGTGAAGGGTCGCGTCAGCTTGCCAATATAACAGAGGGAGGCAATATTCCCAGTGGACTGACTTAAGCACCAAAGGCCCCCTGCGATAATTCCATCAAAAAGCAGCTTATCCTCTGAGATCTTAAGACGCCAGTGGGTGAAGAGGTGGCTGAAGATGTCGGGAAGGAGGAGGAAATGGATTTGCTGCTCTATATTATGTGTCCGAGGAGCCAGACGAGGTGGAAGGAGGTGGGTGGTGGTGACAATGGTGTCCATGAGAGTGTCTGGAGGGGATGGATGTCGTAGGTGAGAGGTCAGGCTTGGAGAGACTCAGTGACTTCCAGATCTTTAAGCTTCTTTACTCCTTGGTGTCGGGGTTTTATTTTCTTCCAGTTTGCGAGAAATGTTCAATAACAAACGTATTAGAGTCGAGGTGTATATACATATATTGATCGACTTGAGAATGGTCCAGGTCGGACCGAAACGTCGTCGTCCCTTCACCTTCTAGTGTGTGGTCTGGTCATTATACTTTAGGCTCGTTATTGTGACTCATCGCCTGCATATATACATATATATGTGTATGACAAGAATATGTGGTTTATTTTAATTTAAAATGGCAGATTTGGGAATATTTGTCATTGTACCAATCACTTTCTTCACAGGTTGAAGAAGTTGTTTACTGTAGAACAACGTAAGAAATACCAGAGTCTAAGAAGGAAGCAGGGCCTAGATTCACGGATCAGTTACGCAAGCACTTACGAACCTATCCATCTTTTTTCAATCTTTGGCGGCTTTGTTTACAATTATTAAACAGTTAATGAGCTCCGAAGCACCAGGAGGCTGTTTATAACAATAACAATAGTTGACTGGGAAGTTTTCATGCTTGTAAACTGTTTAATAAATGTAACCAGAGCCGTTAAAGATTGAGGAAAGATGTACACGTTCGTAAGTGCTTGCGTAACTGCTTCGTGAATTCGGGTCCTGGTATCTATCCGTTCATCAGCAGTGACTGATGCCACAGACATGTGAATTGCCCATAGAAATATGTCAAACGAATTGTTTTAGTCTACGGACTTGCAACTGAACATTTCACTTACACAGATTTTGCCAAGTAGGGGCATTTGGGGCCGTGCCCCTCATTAACAGGGCTCTGGGCCGACCTCCCCAACCATGGCACTCCTGTTCAAAATCACCATTAATCTTGCAATGATTAATGAACATATCTAACAAGCATCTAGCCACAAACTTAAAAATTCAGACATTCTATCTTTTAGATATGTAGAAAAATATTTTTATAAGGGAGAATATCTGTTACAAAGACGTATTTTCTCCTACTGATACTCATGGTTCCTACTGATACTCATGGTTCCTACTAATTCTCATGGTTCCTACTAATATCTGTAGCAACAACCATTGATCCCAATGACGTCAGAAATATGGGATCTGATTGTCCTTAAAATGTTTAACTAGATTTTCTGTTTATCGAGGTATATATCAACGACGATAACATTGAGAGAGAGAGAGAGAGAGAGAGAGAGAGAGAGAGAGAGAGAGAGGAGAGAGAGAGAGAGAGAGAGGAATAAAACGAGTCAGAGGCAGTCAAGAAATGCGGCAGATTCGAAGGAAGATGTAAGAGCAATCTGCGCTGCCCATCAATCTT
>WNGS01006636.1:15320586-15338349 GCA_020271785.1 Procambarus virginalis
GGCTGAGTCTTTGCCTTGCTTGCGATGTCGTTTTCGTATTGTCTTTCCGCCTCTCTTCTCATCCTGACATATTCATTCCTGGCATTCTGGTATCTTTCTCTGCTCTCCAGTGTCCTGTTATTCTATAGTTCTCATGTCCTTTTACTTTGTTGCTTAGCTAGCCTACATCTCTGATTAACCATGGTTTCTTATCTTCATTTCACTGTTTTCCTTTTGGGCTGGGACAAACTTGTTTGCTGCTTCCTTGCACTTTTGCGTGATGTAGTCCATCATATCTTGGGCCGTCTTTTCCCTGAGCTCTGTTTCCCATGCTATGTCTGTTAGGAATTTTCTTATCTCCTCATAGTTTCCTTTTCGGTATATGTGTGTGTGTGTGTGTGTGTGTGTGTGTGTGTGTGTGTGTGTGTGTGTACTCACCTAGTTGTACTCACCTAGTTGTGCTTGCGGGGGTTGAGCTCTGGCTCTTTGGTCCCGCCTCTCAACCGTCAATCAACAGGTGCACAGTTTCCTGAGCCTAATGGGCTCTATCATATCTACACTTGAAACTGTGTATGGAGTCAGCCTCCACCACATCACTGCCTAATGCATTCCATCCGTTAACTACTCTGACACTGAAAAAGTTCCTTCTAACGGCTCTGTGGCTCATGGGGTACTCAGTTTCCACCTGTGTCCCCTTGTTCGCGTCCCCCCAGTGTTGAATAGTTTTGTCCTTGTCTACCCGGTCAATTCCTCTGAGGATTTGTAGGTTGTGATCATATCTCCCCTTACTCTTCTGTCTTCCAGTGTCGTGAGGTGCATTTCCCGCAGCCTTTCCTCGTAACTCATGCCTCTTAGTTCTGGGACGTGCGTGCGTACGAGCGTGCGTGCATGCGTGCGTGCGTGCGTGTACGAGCGTGCGTGCATATGTACCCACCAACTTGTAACCTTTAAAATATCAAATGAAGTAAAATAAGAATTAATAAGCAGGAGAGTGATAGGATAAAAGAATATGGAAACTACATCTTTTCTCCGAGGCTATAGGTCCTGTTTTCCAGCCACACATGGAACCAATCTTTCTTGTAAACATACGTTATTGTGTATAACATAAAGGGGTAAATCGATAATATATCTAGCACAAATTTCCTCTATATTTCTTATGGTTCTCTAGACTTGAGAAAGAAGCTGAAAATTAGATCTCCGAAGTTCATTTTAAAAATTAAAAAACTGTAAGTAGAACTTTGGAGAATACATTTTTCAACTTCTTTCTGAAGTATAAAAAAATAACATAAGAAATACAGAAGAGATTCGTGCTAGAATCATTGATGTGTATCATTGATGTAGAAGCATCATTGATGATAGAATCATTGATGTATAGAAACCCTTTCTATAATATTGCATATTTTGTATATTGTAATATATGACGAAATATATTTAGGTAAACAGCCCTAAACAGGAAGATATTCACTAGCAGACTACATGATGAAAGTTATCCCCACCATTTCAAAAACATTTTCTCCCGAATTTCCAAGTCTTTGAGCTGAGATTCTGCCATTCGTCTCACTTGGGCTCTGATAATACCTTCTTGATTTTCGGTAATGAAATTGTGCAACTTCATGGACCAATAAAGCTGCCAGGAGGGATTATACTGATGATGGAGATGTATGTGTGAGTCATTCGCCAAGATTTACTCACCAATATGTACTCATCAAGCTGTACTCACCAAGATGTACTCATCAAGATGTACTCACTAAGATGTTATATGATGGCTGGTCAAGCTATTGAGCCCGCTATTCAAGCGTCGGACACCTATTGTAATGAATCTTAATTGCAAACGTCGTCGTTCCATCATTTTCTAATGTGTGGTTTGGTCATCTAGTCCAAATTCTCACGTTTCTCACCATTCCTACTCGTGGAAGTATCCATTGAGTATTGAGAAAGCAACTACTTTTTCTGCCAGGTTACTCAGCCTGCTTAATACTTTTACACTGACGAACTGCATCAAAACAAACCTGCCAATCTGAGTTTCATTCATACTCTCTCATCCTATCCCAAATAATCCTAATTATGTATCAATTTGAATTACTCTGTGAGTTTTCATATGATGTTTCCACACTTAGGTTACATGGGTGTTTGAGGTGATTCTATACTAGGTCACCACAGGTTTTGCATCCGCCGATAATGGTATCCTGTTTATATGTTCCACTAAGAACAGGTTCAGGTTGATGCCAACTTTCAGATTTGTTGCCCTCGTCTGACAAGCATATGTCCAATTTGCGAGCAGTGTGTGAGTGAACGCGAGCATGAGTGACTTTTCTAATCAAATTTTACATTTAAAGGGAGTTGTGTTATAATTTAGCTTTCTTATATTCCACTTATTTTGCGATTCTGATTGTAATAAGGTTCATTATGATGTGACTCCCTTGTGCCAACGGTCTCCATCTGGATCAACCCGCCTGTTGTTTTCAGCTTGGAACATTGCTTCTGTGTCTGTTTCTTCAATTCCCCTGAGAATATGCCTTTATCTTGTCTCTTCTATTCGTTTCTTCTCCAGTACGGTAAGATTCAGTGTCCTCAACCTTTGCTTTAGAGCTGAAACACAGCAAGTAGTAATTTTTTGCGATCAAACTGTAATACCACTCAAATGGTTCTAATAGCTATTGCATATAATTTTCAATGCTGCAATTCCATGTAATATTCTGAATATCCTAAGAAATCAAAATGGTACAGTTTGCTAAGATGCTGGAAAGGGGGGGAAGGGAGAGTGGGCTTGTTGCACATGCATCCCACGGCTCGGAGCCCTATTTCGTAAACTCGTATCGCAAATCTCAGTCCTCCATCAATGTCCTGGACATCACAGTCACATCCGATCTGTCCGGAAGCCTCACATCTCAGCGATTTCCAAGATTGCTTTCAAGAAATTGGAAACTCTCTCCATATTTAAAAGATTTTTTCCCCTGTTATTTATTAATGTTAGACAAGTCTTTTTCACCGTTGTCTGCAGTTCTTACTTTCATATATAGCTTAATACCTGTTGAACTGAGAATGTTGAGCTTGTTGAGAAGATGTTGAGAAGATGTTGAGAACATCTTGAGGATGTTGACACAACTTGAATCATCGCTGCTGTCATGCCTCCTGCTCTCACTCAGAGACATAAGTACCCCGTCTGGTTTGCTTTATTGTCAGGTATGAGGACTAACAACCACTAAAGGCCTATCAAGGCCACCACCACCCTTGATTGTTTCAAGCGTAGGTTAGACATATGTTTGAATAAGATTAGGTGGGTATAAATAAGAGCTGCCTCGATGAGCTAATAGGCATTCTTCAATTACCTTTATACTTATGAGTTATCTCGTATGGGCCAATAGGCTCTCACTAGGGCATACTGACCAACCAGCAGGTATTCTTTAGTATACTCTCAGTATACATACACCGAGAGGAAGAGGTATGTCCAAATCCTTGTATAGGGTCACACAAGTCTCGCACACCAACCTCTTCTCGCAATAAAGATGTTCAGTTCAAGAAACTGAACTCCAATTTTTCTATTTCTACCCATTCCACTGCCATCTTGTGGAAAAGAAACCCATCCGACGATTTATGGGGCATCTTTCACGTCCAATCTTTCAAGAAACATCTGTGGAGCTTTAGTGTGCTTTCAGGAGTATATGTTGTATCTTATAGCGTTATGCATTGTTGAAAAGTAAATTTTGCATTTGCAATTAGCTATTAGGAAGAAAATGCAGGTAGATAATTTATTCAGAGGTGTAGTCAGGTTATAATAGGAATTATAAGCTGATTATTTATGCAGTCAGATGAACGTTAGTATTGTCTACTGATCATTGGTGTAGTTAGCTAATTATTGGTGTCATTTGCTAATCTTTAATGTAGTCAATTGATCATATATGTAGTGATCATACGTGCAGTCAATTGATCGTATGTGTAGTCAGGTCATCACGGTCAGGTGATCCTTGATCTTACTTCATATGTAGATTGCCAGTGAATATAATCTTATGTGCAGCGTGCCAGCTGACATAACTCTAGATGTCATATATATCACATGACATAAGATGTGGATGCTGAGGATCTTCAAGTTGATGCATTTGCCTCATTTATCTATCACTGGCCCACACGCACCTATCACGTGTCAGTTGACAAAATCCATCATGTATCTATCAGTTAATAATTCCCCTACACATGTATCTTTCATGCATCAAAATTTCCCTTGAATGTCAAGGGATGAATTGATGAAATTTGATTCCTTGAATTGATGAAAATGTTTACGTGTGGCAACATTGATGTGTGTGTATGTGTGTGTTGCATGACACAGCTGTGCAATAACAGGCCCCCGATGCAGAGAACAGAGGTTGCAAGAGCTCTATGAAGTACGTGTATGGAGTACCGTCAAGCAAGGTCTCTATATCACAAGAAAAAAGACCACATCTTAGCTCTTTCTTGACTTCATTTCATTTTTTCTCAGTCAAGAAATATACAGCTTCCTCTTGCAGCGAAGCTCTCCTCCTTGAGTAAAGTTGTCCATGAATAAAGCATCTCCCTCTAGTAAAGCTGTTCTCCTGAAATAAAAGTTGAAAAAAAAAATAAAAGAAGTGAAAGTTCTCCTGCTCTTTATACCGGAGGGAAAAAAATGAAAGCAGTCGCCCGGTCTGCCAACAAATTAATAAAACATTGTTTCTGCAAACAAGTAAAACAAACTAATAACAGATTTTATTGCTCCTCTTACCTGGCTTTATTAGCTTACACTTCACGATTGATTGATTTATCCGGACCAGATGGAGCCTTTCCGCTCCTGCGTCAACCCTGTGTTGGTCTGCTGCTTCAGCTGTCTGCTTCTATGTGTGTGTGTGTGTGTGTGTCTGTCTGTCTGTCTGTCTGTCTGTCTGTCTGTCTGTCTGTCTGTCTGTCTGTTAGTAGTTAGTAACAGTTGATTGATTGAGAGGCTGGCCGAAAGAGCAGAGCTCAACCCCCGCAAGCACAACTAGGTGAATGCACACCGCCGAAAGATCTTCCATGTTCTGAAATTCGACTCGAATATAAGTTATCCAGTGACACTTATGTGGAGCTTTGATTTGGTGTCTTGTTTTGGCAGTTTTCATAAAGGTCTCAGAAATGGCTGAGGACTGTAACGTTACTCGCATATCGCGAATGGGCCTTTTATACCGTCAGAGTAATCACTGTTATTTGTAGCTCTGCCAAGAGAGAGAAAGGTTTTATAAGTTCTTATATTCATTACCGAAGCCCTGCCCTCGTAAACTGCTGGGTGGAGAAAGTGCGGTGGAAACGCTAGTAGTTAGAATGGGGGCGAAGCCATTTTATTGTTTAAAATACATTCACATGCATACACACACACCGTTGAGAGGCGGGACCAAAGAGCCAGAGTTCAACCCCGCATGCACTACTATGTATTTACAACTAGGTAAGCACACACACACACACACACCGTTGAGAGGCGGGGCCAAAGAGCCAGAGCTCAACCCCCGCATGCACTACTAGGTATTTACAACTAGGTAAGCACACACACACACACACACACACACACACACACACACACACACACACACACACACACACACACACACACACACACACACACGCACGCACGCAAACCTGCTTAGATTATAGCGAGAATACACGCTAGGGAAGATAGCAGGATATTGCAGAGAAACCTTGACAGACTGAAAGAATGATCGAACACGTCTCTGAGAGCGTCTTACACGTACTAACGTGTACGGGTGCTACACTGAAGACTCCGTTAGTAAAACGGTTGAAGATGAACCAGGCAGGGCAGTAGTGTTCCTGGGCCGAACTACTACACAAACTACTTTCAGCGCTGCAGAAAGCTAGTCACATCAAACTGATTATTTTCTTCTCCGAGGCTATGGGTCCCCACACTTGCACACCAGAGGTGATACCTTCACTTGCATAGTCGGGGGAATGAACGTAGACCTCTACGAAGAAAGACAGTCGCTCTACCGTCCGGCCCAAGTGGTTGATCAAAAAGATTATTAAACAGAATGGATTTAACTCCTATACGACCCGTCGCCGGTAATTGTTGATGTAGTTAACGGTCTCGTCTCATTCACACAGTTACACAAGGGTTTATATCACATTTCTGTAGCTATTGTCAGCTTGTCCACGAGGTAATCCATGTCTCTAACGATTTAATTAACATATTTACGGAGAGAATGTTAATGAAAGACTGACAAATTTGTTTATAAATGAGGAATTCAGGCTGCTATTTTTTTCCCCTATTCTCACACGTCAGAACTAGCCAGGGGGACAGTAGGCCTGAGTACGTACTAGGAGGCATAAAGGATAAACTTTAAATTTATCAAATGAACAAATCCACAGGGGCCGTGACGAGGATTCGAACCTGCGTCCGAGAGCATCCCAGACACTGCCTTAGTCGACTGAGCTACGACAGGGTAAAAGGGTTTTTACCCTGTCGTAGCGCAGTCGATTAAGACAGTGTCTGGGATGCTCCCAGACGCAGGTTCGAATCCTCGTCACGGCCCCTGTGGATTTGTTCATTTGATACATCACGTTAGTGTGATCTCTGTGTGTGTTGTGTGTTTAAAATTAGCAATAGCTATATATGAGAAAATTCACTAAGGCTGTGAGGTGGCGCGAACCGGCGACCCCGGCACTGCAAAGTAGCATTCTCTTCAATTTATGCGTGTAAATGGAAATAAAGTTAAGAGGAAAATTAGGGAGATGATACTGGATAATTAGCGAGGTATAAGCAGAAAAGTAGCGAAGTATAGAGGGAAAAACCAGCGAAGGAAATAAGGTATAACGAAGCACTGGAGGCGGAAAGGGAAGAAACAGTACAGATCTAAAAGAAAGAGAGGAGATATATGGTAGTATTAGTGGAGGTGGCAGGTATATAAGGTGGTACTACCGTAGGGAAGTCACTCACACAGCCCCGCTCCTGTGCCAGGTAAGTTACTGGCTCACGTGCTACTTGGCTCCTGTGCCGTGTTACTACATAGCCCGTGCCCCGCTCCTGTGCCAGGCAAGTTACTGGCTCACCATAGCCCGTGCTACTTGCCCCGCTCCTGTGCCAGGTAAGTTACGGGCTCACCATAGCCCGTGCTACTTGTCCCTGCTCCTGTGCCAGGTAAGTTACTGGCTCACCATAGCCCGTGCTACTTGCCCCGCTCCTGTGCCAGGCAACTTACTGGCTCACCATAGCCCGTGCTACTTGCCCCGCTCCTGTGCCAGGTAAGTTACGGGCTCACCATAGCCCGTGCTACTTGCCCCGCTCCTGTGCCAGGTAAGTTACTGGCGCTCCATAGCCCGTGCTACTTGGAACTTGTTCCGAGTAGCTGAATCTATAACAACAACAACGTAGGGAAGTCGCTGCAGGGAAGCTGGTATTAGAACACCACACGAACCTGGAGGGAAAGGCAGGCGAGTGAGGATGTGAATTACAGTATCACTAACTCCAATAGCGACGCTCCTCCGGCGCGAATTGTGTGACAACAATGTTAATGACGCCGGTGGAGTTAATTGCTCCACTGAGTAGGATATGATTAGCACTTTGCAATTTAATGTAATTACTGCAACTCTGAATTAAACTAACGAAGTAATTCATGTCGCTAACAGAAATTTATTAGGAGAATGTAATTTTAGTCAATGTATTCTGTACGTCAAAATAAACAATTTAACAGCTGAACTATGCCAAATGAAGGCAGAAATTAATGGTAAGATTCCGAAAACAAGATTTTTAAAGCAGCTGAAATAGCTAGTCATTAAAATTGTTTAAAATAAATTGGTGAATATATACCATTTCCAATTTTTTTCATTATTAAAGGCCATTAAGGTATTTATGATGCCCCCAGACTCATCTTCCTATTAAATATTGCCTAAACATAACAAAGATGTGCTCTAGTATCTCAAAGTGAGACTCTGGGCGTTTTTTTTCAAACCGGATTATTCAAAGAAAAGCTTCAATGTATATAAAACAATTCAACTATAATTTAAATAGGTAAAGTCTTTCTCCAACCTTTGTTTGAATACAGCCAACGCCATTTTCCAGCATATTATAATAAAATGGTTTATGCCTATTTTTAGACAATTTAATGAAACAACCACCGAGATATTTTGAACATATATAATCAGATTCCTGACGTATAGAGTAATTAATTTGCAAGATATGTGCCTAAATCACTCTCAACACGATTCCAAAGTTTTCGTCGAAAACTTATTTAATTTTCCATTCAAAATTTTCAAACCCATTTTGGTACTACAACCCTCTCAAAATAACACGCTCTCAATTGTTAACAAAATATATATATATACAGGCGAAGAGTCACAATAACGTGCTGAAGTATGTTGACCAGACCACGTCAATATATATATATATTTCCATTAATATCTTAAAATCCTTTGACTCCACAATAGCATTAAGACACTTGATTCATGAACAAATTTTAGTTCGTAAGACACATGGTTCGTCTATTTAACTCTCGAAAGGAATATTTACACTCACATTTTAGGGCAGAACTCCATTTCATCTTCCCATTGGTCAAAGTTGAGAGCATGAAATAATGGATCATAAAGTTTACAGTGGAGTGAGGAATTCCTTAGAGTAGCTCAGGGTAATATTGTCTGGAGGGAGGGAGGGGAATTATCAAGGAAAAAACGTCAAGCCATTACGACTATGTAGCACCTGGAAGGGTCAGGATAAGGATTTGGGATGGGACGACGGTGAGGGGAAGGAATGGTGCCCAATGCCATTCATCTACTTCGGAGATAGATATAGGTGAAAATATTTTATCTTTACCAATCGTATGTACCTTACGGGCTCACTATTCACAAGGACACCCACATAGATGTACACATAGAAACCCATCATGATGTTCACAGTGGAACTCTTCTAGATGGAAAGGGGAGGGGGGGTTGAGAGAGACAGATAGACAGACAGAAACAGGAAGAAAGACAGAAAAAACAGAGGCCCACAGACGGTGAAACAGATTTCATACAACAATTTTTTTAACCTCTTTACAAAACTTAAAATAATCACTTCAACATACCTCTACCATCTCACATTTCAGTTTTTTGTGCAATAAATGTGCAATGTTCAAGTTTCTTTTGACTCAATGAAACTTAAATACCGTTACGTTTTGGGTGTAGAAGCGTCTGTTGATCTACATTATCGTATGCTGGGCTGCGATATCGTAATACAAGTTATGCAAGAATATCATTCTCCAGCATCAGAGGAAAGCAACAGAACCTGTTGTGCCTTAGTCAGGGGATATCTCTCAGAGACGTGCACTGTACCCTTCCGCTCAAAGGCTGAGACAAAGACTCTGTGTGGAGAGCGATGGTGTCTATTTCTCTCTCACACACACACATGCCTGACAGCATTTTAATTAAATGTACATTAGCGTATGAAAAGGATTCAAAGGCTTTTGCCAGCACTTCAGTAAAGATACCATTAGGAGGCTTACCTGACTACATGACATGAACACTTCCTGACTACATGACATGAGCACTTCCTGCCAACATGATATGAGCACTTGCTGCCAACATAGCATGAGCATTTCAATCGCTACACGTTAGTGGAAGAGATTTGCATTCTCGTGGTAAGGGAGTAGCAGTCCTCAACTCTTCTTTACCACACCACAGTGTACCGTGCGTACAGGGTAGAGGAGTGTACCGTGAGAACAGGGTACAAGAGTACCGTGTGAAACCAATGATTTTGGTAACAGGTCGATGGATGCCTCAGGAACCCCTGGGAGAATTCAGTTCAATACCAGGTTACATGACTTCTGAGCTTGTGCTTGGCAGTACCCAGTGTGCAGGTTCGACTCCCATCAGGGGCTCCTACTGATTTCTTCGTATTGATACATCATGTTAATGTGGTTTCTTTGTGCACTGTAACATTGCAACATTTCAACATGAGCCAGCTGGCCTAGAGAGCCCCGGCCGGGTGATCAAAGACATTCATTCATACACGAAGGCCACTACGACATTGGGAGTGTTCTGGAAGGGCCAGGAGAATATATATATATACCTATAAGTATAGGAAACATATAGAGTGAACTGGAAAATCTAGACAAAAAAATCTAACAAAGAAAAGACTAAAGAAAGCGCGCAAAAAGGCAGTGAAAGACGAAGCCAACAAAAAATAATGTTTACTGAGTGACTGAGCTCAGGCCCCTGATTGTTTTGCTTAATTAACACCAACAATTCTGAACTAGGAAATGAAACTACTTAAGACAAAAATATGAGGTATAGTACAGAAGGTCGTTGTTGGCGCAGTGGTAACACCCTCGCTCCGTTCCTGGTCAGCGATTTGAACTGGGTTCAAGTCCTGGCCAGATAAAAGTTACTGGGCTCCAATCCTTAACTCAGTTCGACCCTGTTCACCAGGCAGGAATTGCGCACCTGGTTCATAACCGATTAGAGCATCGTGTTCCAGGGAAAAACTACTTGGTTTCAGCTTGCTAACAGGACTAATAAGTAGCCTACACCTTGACCAATCTGTGTAAATAAAAGTACTTTTTGGGGGGGACAGCGGGAAGCGTACCGTGTAAACTTGCAATGTGTGTGGCAAGTTTACAATTGAAGGTGATGATGTTTCGAGCCGGATATCTAAACAGGTTCACGGATTTCACGTTTCACAACCCAGAGAGGAACCTGACATTCAGGAAGGTAAACCATCAACGAATAGATTAAATAGAGGTAAACCCTGACATTCAGGAAGGTAAATTATCAAGGGACAGAGATTAACTAAACATTCAAGAAGGTAAACCAGTAAAGGACAGAAATAAACTAAACATTTAGGAAGGAAAAACCATCAAAGGAACAAAAATAAACCAAGAATGTAAACCAATTTTGTTTTGTCATTTGATGTCCTGATTTATTTTATAAATCAGGACATCAAATTTGTTTGATGTCCTGCTGTCAAAACTTCCAAGTTTGTGGAAGAGTGATACTTATACAACACACTTTCCCTCATACAACACTGACCTGAGAATTACGAGGTCAGGATCGTATATAATATACATATATAATTACATATATGAAATCCCAACAAATATTCAAATACTGTCCAAACATATACAATTATTTCTTTCATAAACATGACTAGTTTCGCCAATGTGTTAATACTTTCTCTAATCAGGAACTACAACAATAAATCGAGATGTTCATGAAGTCATTATATAACATTTTAACTTTGGGTGATAGTCTTAAGTATAGTGTAATGAATTACTTTATGATATAGAATGTAAACATGTTTTTTTCCTGAAGACATTTGGATGTGGTGGGAGACTTGTTGTGTTACTAGCGAGAGTGGGAATGGTAGTGGTGGTGGTGGTGGTAGTGGTGAGAAGCTTCAGAAGTGCTACCAGCAATAGTATGTTGGTGCTGGGGGGTAGTGTTGTTGGTTATTTTATTTATTTATTTACTTTCAACCACAGACGTGGCCAGGCATTTACAATGCTAACCAGAATATACACATTTTCTTCTGTCCTTCATAGACAGGGTTAGAGATCTGTTAAAC
Source organism: Procambarus virginalis (assembly GCA_020271785.1). NCBI lineage: Eukaryota > Metazoa > Arthropoda > Malacostraca > Decapoda > Cambaridae > Procambarus > Procambarus virginalis. Next base: position 15,332,093 of record WNGS01006636.1, read on the forward strand.
ATATAGTTCACAGATTTATTGAACAATCAACCACAGAAGGTGATTGTAGTGCTTTTAACATGCTAATCTAACTTACATACATAAATACATATATACATATATTTACGTCTGTCCTACATAAACAGTGTTCGAAGTGTCTTCTTTTACACAGTGTCATTAATGTGCGTTTACAAAGGTGAAATGCAATGTTGACCAAACCACACACTAGAAAGTGAAGGGACGACGACGTTTCGGTCCGTCCTGGACCATTCTCAAGTCGACTGCGACTTGAGAGTGGTCCAGGACGGACCGAAACGTCGTCGTCCCTTCACCTTCTAGTGTGTGGTCTGGTCAACATATTTCAGCCACGTTATTGTGACTCCTCGTCTGCACGTGAAATGCAATTTGAAAGACGCTGTTGGTGGTGCTAGAGATGAGAGGCTTCACGCTGCACCACCGCCAGCTTCCACCACCAAGAGAGGTGGTGGAAGTGGAGGTGGTGGTAATGGTGGAATTAGCAGTGATAGCTGGTAGTAATGACCTCAATAAAAGTCGTGGCAATTGAGGCAATTGGCTTTATCCGCGAGCCATTTGGCCTTTTATTGTGTATATTTTCTCTCAATGTTTTTTAATTTAATGTGAACCTTCGTGTTCATTAATAGATTTTGTTGCGTTGATATATTTTTGCAGAGAGTATGTTGCAATGACGTGGCTTAAAACACCAACCCACATACATGAAACAGGTATACCAACCCACATATATGAAACAGGTATACCAAGCCACATACATATATATATATATGTATATATATATATATATATATATATATATATATATATATATATATATATATATATATATATATGGTAGATACAGCGACAACAGGCGGCTTGACATCTGCGAGGCACTACACATCAAGAAGTCAACACCAGCAATCAACAGCCAATTAACGCACTACTATATTCTACCCACTTCAAGACTCCGCTCCAATATAGAAACATCAAGAAATACGGGCCAATAGGCCTTCTGCAGTTACAGATCTATTCTTCCCTTATACCCATTGTTTCGTGTTCTGTGTTTGTTCTCACCTCACCCCAAACCATTGTAACATGTCACCTCACCCAAATGCAGGTATTTAAACTCTGTTCAGTTATAGTTGTTCTGTGTGTGTGTAACTAAAGTCTTTGAAAATGTAATATATATATATATATATATATATATATATATATATATATATATATATATATATATATATATATATATGTATGTATATATATGAAACAGGTTTTTGAGCTCACATATATGAAACGAGCATACCAGCCGCACATAAATGATACAGGTATACCAACCTACATATGAACACAAATTAATGTGATGATTAAATCAGTCCTTGGCCAAGATTCATAAAGAACTTATATGAACAATTACGAAATCTGTGCATCCTTCCACAATCACGAAGGCTCAATCTGTACTTATTAAACAGTTTTCGAGCTTCGAATCTTTCAGAACCTAAGGATATTATTGTTATAGACAATCCCGTAGCCCTTCAGAGCTCATAAGCTGTTTAATAACTACAAACTAATCCGTCACGATTAAAGATAGATGCACAGATTTCGCAAGTGGACACGTAAATTACTGATGAACCCTACCCTATACCCATTATGAATTCGTGACATATTTTCCTCTATTGTTGACATGTTTTCCTCTATTGGTACATTGTTCTCTAATGGTTGTTCCATGCACAAGGTTGGCTCTCCCCGTGACCCATGGCGGGTAATCTTACGTATATATTGCCTAGTTTTTTGTTAGAGACAATACTAGATAAAATATTAGGGACAATGTTAGATAAGATGTATACGCTGATGCCTGAGCTGCAATGGTGAATCTGCTATCACGACCGCTGGCATATTGCTCGTATACCTATTGCTTCTGCTCTTGATACTGCTAATACTACTTCAAATGCCCCTGCTACTGCTACTGTTACTGCTGTAACTCATCCCACCACTATTAACAGGACCTTTGCTACAACTGCATGTCACCAGTACTGCTACTTCTATATCTACTCCCGTCGTACCTATTCCTCCCCCCCCCCGCTATAGCAGGCATATAGTACAAGGACTGACGGTCTATATGTGACCTCAGCACACAGTATATCCCTTCACGACCAAAGATAACATTCACTCCAAAAAAAAATTCCACTTACGGGTTATTCATGCCCGTGCCACCCTCTTGGGTGGCTTAATATTCATCAGCCAATCACATATTCCTGTTTCGTATTTGTTTTTTTGTTTTTGTTTTTTTAATTTTAAGAACATAAAAACCTTTTTTATGTTGAATGTGTGTTCGTGACAAAAGCTTACGTACACGGCGTACGTACATGGCCACTCTCCGTGCCCATGTACGTTATCATGGGACATGAATTGATGATCAGTAGCAACATCACCAGTAGCAACATCACCAGTAGCAACATCACCAGTAGCAACATCACCAGTAGCAACATCACCAGTACCAGCAACATCAGTAGCAACATCACCAGTAGCAACATCACCAGTACCAGCAACATCACCAGTAGCAACATCACCAGTAGCAACATCACCAGTAGCAACATCACTAGTAGCACAACATCACCAGTAGCCACATCACCAGTAGCAGTATATTCAAAATAAACAAAAAATCAACAACAGAGGCAGCATCATCGACAAGAAACAATTCAGACTCAAAATACAACCAGAGCAGAATTAACAACAACAACAACAACCAAAGCAGGAACAATAAGGAAACAAATACAGCTAAAAGTGGAAGCAGCCTCGAACGAGCGGCTGCGAGCAACGCAAACACAGCAGCCAAGACCCACATCACCAACAAATACAACGGTTACGGGCAAAATTTCGCCATTCCGTTAATCTGCGCTATTCATTGCCGGCTTAAGTGGTCAATAAAAAGGAAAACGGCCCGTTGTAAATCTGATCTCGGTAATTACGTAGAAATATAGAGTATTAGAAAAGTTCCGTTTTGTAAATGATGGCAAAACTATTGATCGTAACTTCCTAATTGGAGATCAAGGACATGCAAGATATTACGCAGCATGTGCATGGTAGGCACTAATTATTCTGGTCTTGTGTTCTTTCACATGCAGGCGATGAGTCACAATAACGTGGCTGAAGTATGTTGATCGGACCGCACACTAGAAAGTGAAGGGACGACGGCGACGACGTTTCGGTCCTGGACCATTCTCAAGTCGATGAAACGTCGTCGTCTGAAACGTCGTCGTCCCTTCACTTTCTAGTGTGTGGTCTGGGCAACATACTTCTTTCACAGGTAAATCAGTGTGTGATTACGGTGTGTAAGGGTGGGAGGTAAATGCGTATATTTAAGGTGTGAAAGGGTGAGTATGTATGTAAATGTGTGGTTCTTTATCTCATTCTGTGGGACGACTATGTTGCTTATTTTTAAACACAATGTCGCCCCCTACTCTCCTGTCTCTGACAGCCACGCTGCCTCTGTTAAGAGATCTTTAGAAACCTTCGGTTGTTTTCCTTACACAGTGATAGGACTATTTATACTTTGTTTCATTTGACTAAACTGAATGCTTACATGCGTTGGGGTTGCTCCTGTGCTTCAGGGGCTATGTTCGCTAACTGTTTCTCGCCATCGCGTCAATTTCTGACATAGGAAATTCTCACATAGAAGGAAAACTTCTCTTTTTATCTTTCTATTTCTATACAACCAGTATTTGCTGCTTCCAGGGTTTGCAAAATGAACAAATAGATATTCCCACAAGTACTCTCTGTGTCCAGACCGCGATGGTAAGTATGTGTGATTACTCACCTGATTATTCTTGTGCTTGCAGGGGACGAGCCCCAGCTCTTCATTCCCGCCTCCGAGAATTCATTTACTTTCTATCATATCTGTATTTTAAATCTGTATGGAATATGGTCCAGTCCTGGAAGGACCTTTTTTTATCCTATCAATGGAAGACAGTTTCGTACCCGGCGGTGTATATACATTGATCGCTAGGACCTCACGCAACACTACATGACGGGGACCTGTCTCCTTCCCCCTCGGCCCGGTACAAGACACCTGCGAAGTCCTCCAGACAGAGAAACATTTACCAAGCAGGTGGTCCCGTTTGGAGGGCCGGGTAAGGCCTTACAAAACATATTTCCCATCCAAGGGTCGTGTTGACGGGGCGTCACCCGCTGCTTGGCCAGGGTATGCTGCCCACACAGGTGGTAAAGGTAGCAAGATTTTGTTATTTGAACCTGCTTGAATGGTTCCCAGCTTTTTGGTTTATAAATATATATATATTTAAAACATTTTAATTGATGACCGAGCTTCGGTGGAGATAAATTTACTAATATGGTTATTCTGTTATTAATATTATTTCACTTGTAGAAGCACAATAGAGAGAATTGGTATAGACTAAAATTCTAGGCGATGTCGTGCTGTAATCACCTTAGTAAATCTGCACGGGTCTCCGCTGACAGAGAGGGGCCCTGTTACCTTGCAGTAAAATAGGTACCTGGGTGTTAGTCAGCTGTCACGGGCTGCTTCCTGGGGGTGGAGGCCTGGTCGAGGACCGGGCCGCGGGGACACTAAAAAAAAGCCCCGAAATCATCTCAAGATAACCTCAAGAGATCAATTACACCTCAGTAAACCAGTTTGCCTTCCTTAAAGCTCAGGCCTTTACTTGGAGGTAAAGATCACCTCAGCAATAACGAGGAAAAAGCCCGAGAACATCGACAACATTGCTCCTAGACACAGCAAGCGTACATATTGAATAACATTAAAGTGTTAGAAACAGGTTGTTTAATCAGCAAGAAGTGGAATCTGTCTTTGGTGATGTGTTGATGGCCAATCACAGGAAGGTTCTCCACCTCAGTGACCTTACTGACCACTCGAATATATACTTTCAGGCCTCGATATAATTCGAAACACAATTAAGCTCTCGGTATATAGAAACGCTGAAGCAGGGTATACTGCTCAGGGCATATATCCCTTATAGCTGAATATACTTTTGGGTGTATATGTGCTATTCGCCAACTAGTATATACTAGCCAGATGATTACGTCATGATATTTACCAATTCATGGAAGTAAATTTACAAAAGTTTTTAATTTACATATCTTTTTTTAAAGTCATTATTTACCACATAAATATTACATCTCAATTACGAGCAATGAAATACTGAAAATACTTTGCGTCGAAATACAATCTTGTACATCTGACATTTATTTATACATGTATAAGTAAATGTACATGTATAATACATATATACATGTATATACATGTATATATATTCATGTACATGTATACATTTACTAACATGTAACTCTTATATACCCAAATATAACTTTATCTTAAACAACTGAGTATCTTTTTATATTAAATATTACTAGTCTTAAATGTCATCAGATATATATTTCAAAACTCGTTTGGTACATGTTGGTGCAGATGACTTCATTAGGATCCAGGACGAACCAAGTCATTGTTTCGTTGTTATTTTCAATTTTTTGTAAGTGTGTTTGTGATGTAAGTTAGTGTTTCACATTGTTTTAAAAAATGTTCCCATGCAATCTAGATCACACACTTAAAACATTCTATTAAAGTGATTGAAAATGTAACATTTTTACACTTTAATGTTACTCAATATGTACGTTTGCTAAGATTTAAAATCTAAATCTTACAAATTAGATTTTAAAACTTTGAATCTAATTCTGCGAAGTTGGGGCTTGTGTAGATGTTCTAATTTGCTTGCAGGTGTTTTAATCCTATTGGAGTGTTTGTGTGTTATAGTTCCTCTAAGTCTCTACAAATTACCTTCTAAGGAATGCTTGACAAACCTTAGGGTTATACTAAATAAACAAACAAAAGCTCTACCAATAACGAATTTGTTTTTCTTTCTGTAGTAATAAATGTTTCGAAATTGTTCTCATCTGTCGTTCAAGATGTAAATAATTGTTAAATATATATATTTATTTTCATTTTCATTCAGATAATTCCGTGCGTGCATGTTTCCATCTCTCTCTATCCTCCGTTTATCAGCGCAATCACGCGGAATATCTCACCATTATCATCCTGACATCTGCGCAAAATCCTGCCCTTCGGAAAGCACAATGGTGAAATTGTGTCAATTTCCTCTGATCGAGAATTTTATGTCAAACCCATTTGGAAGATAAGCCGTTTTTCGCTGTAACCATATCTCTTTGCCTGCGTTTAATTCCGATGATTCTGTCATTTCTCTTCCCACAATTCTCTCTTCTTGTAAATCAGATTT
>WNGS01006636.1:15351266-15363772 GCA_020271785.1 Procambarus virginalis
GTTAAGGACAGAGGGAAGAGTACTTGGGGAGAAAAGGAAGAGTGTTGTGGCTAAGAAAGTGTCCTGAATGCAGGAAGAACACAAGACGTGAGAACATAAGCCTAGGATGGCCCCACTCTCCTCACTAGTTCTAGCCAGGATGAAGGTGTCAGTGGGAGGCACAGAGGAGGTGTGAGGTGCGGAGGAGACACTTCCCAGTGGGCAAGCAACACTGCCTGGAGAAAAAACAAAGAAAGTGTGTAGAAAGGCCAAGCGAAAGGAGTGACAGTGTTAGGGCAGTTGATGTGTAACATATTCTTTCTCTCCTACTCCTCTGGCTCCTGTTCCTCTTCTGTTTCACATACGTTCGAGCGATTCAGTTCCTCTTCACTCAGTCTTGTCCGTAAAGTTACCATCCGTCTGATTTTCACTCTGGCTAACCAAATCTCTCTTTCTCTCTCTGCTCTCCCTCACAAGCCTCGTGAATGGCCTCACCCAGCCCTGACGCCCTTGCCCCTGGCCTCACTGCCCCTCTCACGCCCACACCTCACTGTCCCCTCACGCCCACACCTCACAGTGGCCCCCTCACCATCGTGCTATAAAACTCCCCAGGTCGGTAAAACTCTCTGGGAAATAGGAACTGAGCCGGGAAGAACCAATCGCAAATTCATCGAACGTGCGGGACTCTGATAATGGTTTTAAAGACTTTTTTAATGATTCTTTTCTATAAGATAAATGTTTGCGACAGAAGGACCCGATGGTAGTCACATCTTGAAGATGATCGCTGCTCGAATATTGTCACTTGATTAATTGAAGTTCGATTAATAATCGTTTGATCTTTTTATATTTTCCCCATCTCGAGATTCAAGTGTTGTTCTGAAAAGTTTAGATAAGTCGTCCTAAACTCCAAAATATTTGTTTGTACATTATTACATTGATCAAATAGTTAAAGTCAGCGTTTATCTTTATTATCGTGTGTCTGTATTCTTGAATATTACGCATATCTATATTATATATTTTACGATAAATGTGTGCGTGTATGTTTCGGGATAGATAAAAACAAATAATCGACCATGCTTTGTCTGTATTAGGTCAAAAATACTTTCCACTGTAATGAACATTTGTATATTTTTCATAGAAATTTGTAGTATACATCTGTGATAACATTGACGGAATTCCCTCCTCCCCCCCTTGGCCCATCCACTTGGGCTGGACGGTAGAGCAACGGTCTCGCTTCATGCAGGTCGGCGTAAAATCCCCAGACCGTCCAAGTGGTTGGGCACCATTCCTCCCCCCGTCCCATTCCAGATCCTTATCCTGACCCCTTCCAAGTGTTATACAGTCGTAATGGCTTGGCGCTTTCCCCTGATAACTCCCTCCCTTCCCTACCCCCTACCCCCCCTCCTCTCCTTCTGTAACAAAGACAGCTTCTCTCTTCACTCAGGTGTCTTATCCGTATCAACAAATGTAAATCTTCTCATATAATAATTCCATTCCTTTATTGGATATGCAATAATATTCAATAATTATAATGGAGACAGGTGGTCTTAACTCGTCTACATTATTTAGATTTCACCTCCAATTTGTATTCCTTTGTGTCAGAGAATTAGAATTATATTTATGTTCGAGTTCCTCGTTGTTACAACTCTCATCTCGAGAAAACTTTTCAAAAATCCTTAAATTTCCTGGCTATTATAACAACGCCAAATATCCTCCACCAGCCAGGCTGGGTTCTTGCATATGGTAAAGCAGCTCATCACTTCTCCAGTTCTCCGTGGCCAAAAGTTTGGCAACGGAGTCTGTACCTGCAACTGCAAGCCTCGCTGCTGGCACTGTGCCAGACTAGCATTATACACCGACGAAACACAGCTTTACTGAGGCTAAGTGCTGCACAAACTTCCAGGGGAGCCCAGACTATCCCGGCAGAGACAATTACCATCCCGGTACAGAGAGTTATCATCCCGGTACAGAGAGATATCATCCCGGTACAGAGAGTTATCATCCCGGTACAGAGAGATATCATCCCGGCATAGACGACTGCGACCAGGGTCTTGGGGAGCATGTTATATACGACATGTTATATGTTGAAACTGCCAGGAGGCTGACAGAGATGCAGCAAACTCACCGACTTGATGAACCCTCTGTCCCAATGGAATAGGAAATAAAGTTGAATTTAGACTCAGACTCAGGAACACTCTGACACACTACGACTCACGCTGTGGAACAATCCGACACACAGTAACTCCGAATATGGAACAATCTGTCTCTGCGACTTAACCTGTGGAACAATCTGAGACATACAATAATACTGTCATTGTACAGCTTCAATAGTACAGTCATTGAACACTTACAATAGAACCAATACACTTGCAATACTACAAGACCATTACTACAAGAAGTCTTTCACTAAACGTGAAAGACTTCTAAATCCTTGGACTGATTTAGAAGTCTTTCACGTTTAGTAGTTAATGACAAGTCAGAATACATTGTTGTATTGATGACAGGTCAGAATACATTATTGTATTGATGACAGGTCAGTATACATTATTGTATTGATGACAGGTCAGAATACATTATTGTATTGATGACAGGTCCATAGTCATTGTTGCACTTATGGATGGATACAATGTATACAATGTAATAATAGGAATAGATCTAAATAAAAACAATAAAAATACTATAAATATAAAATAGATCTACATACAAATGAAATACATTTAAATACAAAAATTATTTACATGTAAATTTTGAAATTGATTCAAATAAAAATATGAAATAGATCTAAATAAAATATGAAAGATCAGTATGAAATATATATAATATATCTCTAGATGTATTTAAGATTGTATATATAGATATATTTATGTATTTATTTAGACATATTTCATATTACAATTTAGATCAATCTCATGTTATTATTTAGATCTATCTCAGAATTTATATTTAACTATTTTTATTAGATCTATTTCATATTTGTATTTAGATCTATGTCATATTTGTATTTAGATCTATTTCACATTTGTATTTTGATCTATTTCATATTTGTATTTAGATCAATTTCATATTTGGATCTATTTATATTTGTATTTAGACATATTTCATATTTGTATTTAGGTATATTTTATATTTCTGTTTAGATATATTTCATATTTATATTTGGATCTATTTCATATTTGATATAGATATATTTCAAATTATTAGATCAATTTCTAATTTTGTCTTATTTACATTTAAAAATGTTATATGAAATAATAAATATGAAATTAATGTAAAAACAAAATAAAGTAAAGAACAAACGTACAGTGAGCGACTCATTCTTTGATAAATATTTTTTACAGCCACGATCCCTGACTTACGGAAATAAAAACACCTCGAGTCAGCAAGGCATTTCCTGGATGGCGTCTGTCTGGGCGGTGGGCGTCTTGACGGTGGGCGGTGGGCGTCTTGGCGGTGGGCGGCGGGTGTCTGGGTGGTGGGTGGCAATTGTTCTTTAACAACTACGGTGTTTCTTACAGAAATGTGGTTTGTATTTAACAATTGAAAACACTTTTAATCATCAACACTGTCTAGAGTACATGTTTGAAACTAAATATTGCACAAATATTGCACAATATTTTTAAGAATTGTTTCTCACGAGATGTCAGGGTTGGGTTGAGTGGAAGGATACATGTCGATCAGGAAAGATTTTCACGGGAAAATCGAGGCTTTGCCACAGTAAGAATCAAATAACAAAACCCTTGTGTTTTGGTACCAAAGGCAAATCTAGCTGGATAGAAACACAAAACTTAAGTTTACTATTAAAGTACTCAGAAAATACTATAGTTTAGGCCAATATATGTGTTTACATGTAGGAAGGACTGCATGTGAAAAGTTAATTGTAAAATTGTCACTAACTGAACTAGGGATGGGAATGAAACATATACATATCTGTGTTAATATATATCTTACTCAACATATGTAAACATTTAATGTTTTCCTCAGAATCTTTTTAACGTGTTTTTAGCAGTTGTTTCGTTGATAATATTTAACCTAACACTACGAGACTCTAAATTGTTTTAAAAATTTTTAGTGATGTTATCCTTGGTTATTCAATTTATTAATTCTGTTTGAGCTATGCTGAGATTTGATGAGTGAGGTATGTTGAGTTACAACGAGAGAAACATGTTGAATATACTATGCTGGGTGAGCTACGTCGAATGAGTTATGCTGACTAACCTATACTGAATGAGTTGTAACGAGTGAGTGATGTAATAACCAGTACTTGCTTCATTCCCAACTGCAATTACTATACTACGTAATACCAAACATAATTACACCATCAAATGTAATAATGAATTCCGGTTTGTTATAAAAAATGATCATCAAACACGATTTTATCTGTTTATTCTCTTGACCCAGACTTGGCCATTCTCTTGACCCAAACTTGGCCATTCTCTTGACTCAGACTTGGCCATTCTCTTGACTCAGACTTGGCCTTTCTCTTGACTCAAACTTGGCCATTCTCTTGACTCAGACTTTTTTTCTGGCCATACATTCAGGATCGTTGTTCCGAGATCTAAGCAGCCTTCTAGACGACATTTACCCTGTGTTACTTGCACTGAGTTATATTAACGTTAATGTCATTTTCGATGTCAGAACTCCGGCAGATGAAAGGTCAACAGTGAAAGTTAGGAATTGGTTCGTATCTTTTTCCATCCTGGGGTATTAGGACGCCTTTCACGCTTTCAATCTTAATAATTGATTGAAGATATAGAACGCTTCTCAAATGAAGCGTTCTATATCTTTTGTGAATCTGAACTATTTCTTTTTTAGACTGAATTTTGTGAATCTCTTGTAAAATAATACATTGACAATGTCCTCTTGCATCTTCAATGGTATTTTTAATGTCAGTATTAACTTAGATGAACTTAAACATTTGAGATTTTTGTTTAAACTCTGATAAATTGGTTTTAATGACAAAAACTGTCTCCATAGCCCGTGCTACTTTGAACTTTTTGTTCCCTGGTTGAGGACCGACCAGGTCCTCGACTGGTCCTCGGCCTGGTCGAGGACCGGGCCGCGGGGACACTAAAGCCCCGAAATCATCTCAAAATAACCTCAAGATAACCTCCCCAGTAGCTGAATCTTAAACAACAGAAACAACTCCTGCCTCACTATTTAACTATAGCCCGTGCTGCATGGACATTTAGCACTTTCGTGTGAGTTTATCCGGTCGTGATGGTCGAGTGGTTAAGGGATCCTGTACATCAGTTGCAGAGTGTTTCTGGCAGTATGGGTTCGAGTCACTTCTGGGATGTGAGTTTTTAGTTATATATATATATATATATATATATATATATATATATATATATATATATATATATATATATATATATATATATATGTGTGTGTGTGTGTGTAGTGTGTGTGTGTGTACTGTTCATATCCGTCAGGATTGTGGATTAATCTGGCATTTCCCGAGATGAACCGAATAAAGTGGTTTTTGTTCTCTAGCATGAATATTCCTCCAGCTTATTTGCATAGACAAAAAAACTCCTCAACTTTAACAGTATAAACAATATTTTGGTTTAAACTAAATTCTACGGGAAATTAAAAAGCTAGCCAAAGGCACACACACAAATTTTTTTTCGCCATTTTTCAATCGCTTTCACGTCAAAATATCGTGATTGTCATTTGAATACGTTAATGACATGGATGAATGTTTGTAAAATGATACGTTTTAATCTTGTTTGCTCATACAAACTGGTCGTTGTTTATCTCCAGGCGTGTTTTTTCTCCATTAAAGATACAAGCCATAAACTGTGAAAACAAACAAGAACTGTTTTGTTGAACAATGTATTAAATTGAATTAAATGTATTAAATTATTAAATTGTATTAATAATGTAGTAAATTGAACATTAAATAATATTGACACACAGGTCATGTCTTGCATACCAACCGACTTGGCCAATATTATCTTGAGGTTATCTTGAGATTACCTTAATGTTTCGGGGCTTAGCGTCCCCGCGGCCCTGTCCTCGACAAGGCCTTCTGTTTCTTACACTCTTCCTCCAGGAAGCAGCCAGTCGCAGCTGTCTAACCCCCAGATACCCATTTACTGCTAGGTAACAGTGGCATCAGGGTGAAAGAAACTCTCCCCCATTTGTTTCCGCCTCCACTGTGGATCAAACCCCGGAACCTCAGGACTACGAATCCAAAACGCTGTCCACTCAGCTGTCCGGACTTGAGGGAAACCCGGGCCATCTGTGTGGTGTATAAACCCGACCTGACCTTATGTATAACACCTGACCTTTCCTTAAATACAATCTGATGATTGTATACAACCTGATGAATGACCATGCATACAACATAATGATGTCCTTTACATACAACCTGACATGGCTTTGTATACTTCCAAACCTGGTCTCTAACGCTAGTCTCTTTCCACCATTCCGGTTTTCCACACCCCTAAGCAGGTTGCCATCTTCTTGAGGTTATCTTGAGATGATTTCGGGGCTTTTTAGTGTCCCCGCGGCCCGGTCCTCGACCAGGCCTCCACCCCCAGGTAGGAGCCCGTGACAGCTGACTAACACCCAGGTACCTATTTAACTGCTAGGTAACAGGGGCATAGGGTGAAAGAAACTCTGCCCATTGTTTCTCGCCGGCGCCTGGGATCAAACCCAGGACCACAGGATCACAAGTCCAGCGTGCTGTCCGCTCAGCCGACCGGCTCCCTTGCTCGGCCGACCGGCCATGCACAAACAATGTATATAACTATATATATTCCCAAGAATATATGTAACGGAATATAACCAAGAATGTCTACAGAAATATATAACCAAGAACGTATATAACTAACAAAGAATGTATATAACAATATATACCCAAGAATGTATATAACTAGATATGCCCAATAATGTATATAAATAGATATACTCAAGACACACAGTGTTACCCACTGTACCCTTAGGGAAGGTACTCGTCTTCTGTAATAAAAGAGTTCCTCCCCACATATCCTACTGAACAATAATTTAATCTAAACTTGCCTAAAACCAAAGACCTTTTTATATATATAATTTATTATATCACGATTTTCAACTGTCGAGAAAAGCAGATTTAATAAATATTTCATAAGTTGAGCCTGTAGCGTTAATTAAGCATATTCATTGGTCTTAGTAAGGAAACGCAGGATTGATACATAGTGTATTTGTATATAACATGGCATACTTCATGTATGCCATGTTAAATATGACTATGCTTATACATGTGTGTGTTAATATGTGTATATGTTTATTCAGGACATAGTGCTCAGAAGATATAGTAGCCAGAAGGGAATTGAGTTTTGTTGCAAGATGGAAGATTTGTGATTAGGTTTTGTACGTTTAGTTTGAATGTAAACTCAAAGACCCTGCTAGTGTAGATAAGTGAGAGGACTGATTGTGAGGCCCCCAAGACCCTGATAGTGTAGATGAATGAGAAGACTGACTGTGAGCCTCCAAGACCCTGATAGTGTAGATGAATGAAGAGACTGGCTGTGAGCCTCCAAGACCCTGATAGTGTAGATGAATGAGGAGACTGACTGTGAGCCTCCAAGACCCTCATGGTGTAGATGAATGAGTTTTGTGAATGTGAATCACCAAAAATTCCTCACTGTGAATCACCACCTCACAGCATTAGACACTGAGGACTTGAAGAGTGTCCCTCAAGCGGTACATACCGACCAGGCGAGTCTGTCAACAAATAATTCTGGTTTCCTAAAACCAGAAAGTAAAATGAGAACGCATGTTATTCAGAGATGAAACAAAATAATACACATCTCTCAAACAAATCATCGAGGAGATGAATATCAATCTCTAACGCGTTGAGGAGGGTAGAGATTCTAAGGAAAAACGTTCTCTAGGTGGAGTCGCGTCTCAGGAACTATGAGGTCTGCGGAATATATGGTCCAAGAAGGGAAGGACCAAACAATGTAAGCAATCGAGCAGAAACGCCTGAAAATATACACTGGGCCAGTCGCATTTGTTCCCAGACCATCTTCTCCTTCAGTGGGGAAAAATTTACCTGCTTTACAAGTTGTACTAATTGTAATAGGTCAATAGGCACTTCCCCTCCCCATATCTTCCACATCTGTGGAACCCCATATCTTCTACAGGAAGAAAAAGGAGGCACCCCCCATCAATGTCGGAACGAGGCCCCGCGAGAGCAGTAAAGCAGGCAGCATGCATGAGAGGTTATTCTCACTGTGAATCACCTGGTGAGAAATATATTAGAGGGAACGACACGGCGCCTGAAGCAGCGACACAAGGAAGTGTGCTTCACTTGAGACTCAAACTATATATTTTTCATTTTTTTCGGGGGCTCAGTATCCCCCCTCGCCCCCCTCCTCTCTCTCTAGGCTGTAACGCACCATCTTAGAGTTATATATAAAAAAATATATTGGGTCAGAATTTCCCTAGAGCGCTGTTGCGCTGCCATCAGCGTGGTTCAGCAATTTTTGATTATGCAATGATTTTTTTTTCTCTCATTTTATCAGGGAATAGTTTATCTCTTGTGAGAAATATTGCAATTTTATTCAACACGTCGTACTGTGAAATATTATTTGAATATTTTCCGTATGTATATCGGTTAATTATTTTAACAAAATTGGTTTTAAGCGATATCAATTTATCATCAGGATAGCATCATGATTGAGTTGATGAATATATATGTAACAAAGCAGTCACCAGACCCGCAAAAAGGAATCACTGATATCTTGGAGCACCGCCCAGATAGCTATCGCAACCATTCGAACTGAACGAAGTGGTTCGGTATTACCGCAACAAGTGACGATATCAGCGGCTGCGCGCCATATTGTATAATAAAAAGGATATCCTCCTCAAAATCTTTTGTCTCGACTGACTTCAGTGTCGTTATTCCTGATATCTCGCCTGGAAAGGGAAAGGATAGCTTATGACGCGTGAAGTTTGGCATGTATTCCGTTCCAAGTGACCCAAGTGACCTGCTTCTAGCAGGTCCTCGTTCGATCCCCAGAGGTTCTACTGATTGGCCTCCGATCCTTCCCTCCGTAATCATAAAATCCTCATAAAATGTATATATATATATATATATATATATATATATATATATATATATATATATATATATATATATATATATATAGTAGTGAAAGAGAAGTTTACTTGGAACCCAAAAACAACTTTGTCAGGAGTTGACAAGCTTAGAGAACCCAAAAACTGAACCCTTTTGAATAGACTCTGCAGATCTGCGTAATAAATAAGAGGTATGTAAGTTTTAACCTGACGTCAGACGTCCTCCTCCAGGATATGGCGGGCGTGTAAAATTGCAATAACTTTAAACTTTCACTGTAAGTCAGTGAGCAAGGCGGCCGAGTGCACCTTACGACAGGACAAAATACTCCAGCGAGGTGACGTTAATCCTTGAGCAGTGTTACCAGCAGGTCGTAAGGTGGTGGTGAATGGTACCTGTAGGTCGTAAGTGGTGTTGAGTGGTTCCTGCAGGTCGTAACGTGGTGGTGAATGGTTCCTGCAGGTCGTAAGTGGTGGTGAGTGGTTCTTGCAGGTCGTAAGTGGTGGTGAGTGGTATCTGCAGGTCGTAAGTGGTGGTGAGTGGTTCATGCAGGTCGTAACGTGGTGGTGAATGGTTCATGCAGGTTGTAACGTGGTGGTGAATGGTTCATGCAGGTTGTAAGTGGTGGTGAGTGGTATCTGCAGGTCGTAAGTGGTGGTGAGTGGTTCCTGCAGGTCGTAAGTGGTGGTGAATGGTTCCTGCAGGTCGTAAGTGGCGGTGAGTGGTATCTGCAGGTCGTAAGTGGTGGTGAGTGGTATCTGCAGGTCGTAAGTGGTGGTGAGTGGTTCCTGCAGGTCGTAAGTGGTGGTGAATGGTTCCTGCAGGTCGTAAGTGGTGGTGAGTGGTTCCTGCAGGTCGTAAGTGGTGGTGAGTGGTATCTGCAGGTCGTAAGTGGTGGTGAGTGGTTCCTGCAGGTCGTAAGTGGTGGTGAATGGTTCCTGCAGGTCGTAAGTGGTGGTGAGTGGTATCTGCAGGTCGTAAGTGGAGGTGAGTGGTTCCTGCAAGTCGTAAGTGGTGGTGAATGGTTCCTGCAGGTCGTAAGTGGTGGTGAATGGTTCCTGCAGGTCGTAAGTGGTGGTGAGTGGTATCTGCAGGTCGTAACATGACGACAATGAACGTTACCATCTGTGGTGATTATACCGAGACGAGTTGTGAAAACTGGTGAAAAACTGAAAATGACAACGCCAGTGTAATTACTCACACACACACACACTCTCTCTCTCTCTCTCTCTCTCTCTCTCTCTCTCTCTCTCTCTCTCTCTCTCTCTCTCTCTCTCTCTCTCTCTCTCTCTCTCTCTCTCAGCGTTACAGGGACCTCCCCAGGTAGACGACCTGTTACCAGTGCGGACGACAATGCCTGCAACTCGTAAAATGCTGGCCAAGATTTTAACGAGCTCGCTTAATTACACTCATATTTCCAGTTAAACTCAAATCAGGAAAATATTTTTCCTACGTGGCCCCTGGACCCATAACCTGCAAATTACCCCAATAAAATTATATATATTCTCTCATAATGAATATATAGCAAAACCATTTATACGGAAAATGAGAAATTTACTGCCTTGCGTTAATATCCTTTATAAGGAATACCCTTCACGAGGAAGGGATACAGAGTATATATGAACAGAGGTGGTATACCCTCAGATATAAAGGGTTATATAGTAACCCTTTGTAATATACAAAGTTGTAATTTACATAGTTGCCCAATAGCAATTAATGAAAAGAAAATATTTGACTAAATGAAGCAAATTAAAATATATCTCCAAATAAACACAAATAGCGCAAATATATATCTCTGTTATTATTTTTAGATACTTTTTGAAGGGAAAGAATCTAGTAATTACCAGATGCGGTCATTAGGCCGGCTGCATGACACCACCAGCGAGAGACTAGTGCACTCTAATAACCATTTTGAGTTCTACGGATATCATTCAGGGCTATTCAATCCTCATTCCAGCCTAAATAGGCAGTTAATTAGACCCAAAATCATAAAATGTTATTGTAAATGTCCTATCCAACAGAATATGAACATTTCATAAAGTAATAGTATTATTTATTCATGGCCCCCACCTTTCTTCGAAGATGCCATGATCTGTCTGCAATTTTAATCATTAAATCATACATTAATCTTGTGCTAGCTGTGCAGAGTATGCTTTACGTTAACTACTTGCAATAACCACACACACATCAACTCAACATCAGCCAAACATACCTGAAATATCTTTGCTTTAGACGAAGATGCATTTCATAATAATCAAATGTGACTGCAACATTATACAGGATGCTAAACAAACCTACTCAAAATGTTGTCATTCGCAGGCTTATCTGGGTTGACGGTCGGGATGGCTTAGGGTGGAAGAGACTGCCACCAGCCCTTAAGCTGCTAGGACATGGTGCCCTAGTTGCTAGGACCTGGTGCCCTAGTTGCTAGGACCTGGTGTCCTAGCTGCTAGGACCTGGTGACACCTAGGTTGCTAGGCAACTGGTGCCCTGTGAGGTCTCAGCTACGGACGCTGGTTGAACCTAGTCTGCTGACTACTGGAAGAAGGTCGCCCGGAGCACCCAGAAGGTCCACGATAGAACGCATCACGCACAACACACTCATCCAGATGTTTCTAGATGTTAAGTAAGGCATATAAACGAGTGCCGCGCGGTGTTCACCTGGTGCTCATCTCACCGTTTGAGACAACAAGAACAATTAAGGCTTGGTGGGTTTGTTATCGTAATTAGTATGTAGGAAGAACTGCCGATGGGGAGGTCTTGCTGTATGGCAAAGTGAGTCAAGACTGTTATATTACTTGGGTGGTAATTCAATAGTTATGTGAGTCAACCAACAAAATATGAGTACACACATAATAAGATACTCATTCCAACGTACAAATTGCGGTGGCATTTTGAAGTTAAACTCGCCTCACATTTTGATGTTTCGTCTAGCAAATAATTAGTTATCGTTTTGATTACGTTAAACTACTTCATATGTGTGACGCATGGTTTCTGACAGAAATATATTAAAACACAAAATGTTTGTATATAATACCAACCCCACGGTAGGTATTATAGACGATATCGAAGCAAGTGAAATGGACATATATTAGTTAATCCAAACAAATGTTGCAAGTTTAATAGTGTGACGCATATTTAAAAGAATGTTGTAGCTCTTAGATCACAGACACGTTTGTCAGCGACTAACGGATTGGTTAGAGGTACAGTATCAACACTAACTACTGTTAGAGGTACGGTCGGTTATCAACACTAATTACTGTTAGAGGTACAGTTATCCTCACTACTGACATGGCCAAACACTAAGAATGTCCACCTTCTTCAGTGCAAGCAGAAGCAAAAAAAAAGTATGATGATCTATCCGATGAAATACTGAATGACTATGAGTTATCTTGCTTCATTTTCAGATATTTGGGTTGCAATCATTACATAGGCATGTCTATAATCTAGACGACGCTAT
>WNGS01006636.1:15375060-15388995 GCA_020271785.1 Procambarus virginalis
TTCAGAGATGAACATTATGTCTGATAAAAGTTTATCTGCCAAGTGAAATGGGAGCTGCATGCTTGCATTTATATGCTCAATTTTTTGTCTGTGTCTGCAACTTTGCCATATGTGCAATTTGCCAATACACTCAGGACCCAACAAGAACTGCACTGCTTACAAAAGCTGAAATTTCCAAGCAAACATGACTGTCTCAGAAACACACAAGGTATATGTAAAGTGCTTTTACAAGCTCAAGTTATAATTACATCAGCAGTTGCCTTGATAATATAGTTACACCTAGAGAACCCGTTATTCAGCTGTTCGCAACCAACCATCTCCTTCCTTAACACCTGAACACAAAGTGTGCAAAAGACTATTTTCTTCAATATTAACTAACATCTCACAATAACCTAACGCCACATATTTTTTAACATGCAAATAACGCAAAGGAATTCTCACTATCTTGATTCTAGGTTCCACAGTGAGCCCAAAAGCTATCAGTTTCGATTAATATTATGATACAAATGGTTAAAATACGAAACGGTAGGAACAGGAGAGGCGGGTGGAAGCTGGAGATGCAGATGAGCCGGAGATGGGATGTCTTGAAGCTCCTCTTAGTACAGGATCTACAAACAAGTGGAATGGGCAATGCGATGAGAAGGTCATAAGCACATGAAGGGGAAGAGCCAAGAGGCATGTAGGAAATTGGATTAGTGCGACAGGAGTTAGAAATTCGGAGCTGAGGAGCTAATACTCAACCTTGAAAGCGCAATTAGGTGAGCACAGCAGAGTGAGACTAATAATAAACTCAGAGTGAAGAGAAGGGAACTATCAGGGGGAAAAGCACCAAGTCATTACGACTATATAGCACTGGGAAGGGGTCAGGATAAGGATTTGGGATGGGACGGGGGAAAGGAATGGTGCCGAACCACTTGGACGGTCGGGGATTGAACGCCAACCTGCAGGAGGCGAGACCGTTGCTCTACCGTCCAACCCAAGTGGTTGGCTTAAAAAAAGTGAATGTTCATTAAAATCCTGTTTTTATTGAATATTTCGACGTTTCAGCCAGATTGGAGCGGTTTTATTAATACAATCAGAGAATACATTAATACATTCAGAGTGAGAATACATTAATACAGAGTGAGAATACATTAATACAATCAGAGTGAGAATACATTAATACAATCAGAGTGAGAATACATTAATACAATCAGAGTGAGAATACATTAATACAATCAGAGTGAGAATACATTAATACAATCAGAGTGAGAATACATTAATACAATCAGAGTGAGAATACATTAATACAATCAGAGTGAGAATACATTAATACAATCAGAGTGAGAATACATTAATACAATCAGAGTGAGAATACATTAATACAATCAGAGTGAGAATACATTAATACAATCAGAGTGAGAATGTCCTGTTGGGGATGAAGAGGCTTATCTCCCAAAAAAAGGGGCTCCTCCCCCCCCCTCACATACAAGAATGAACATACAACACCTCCCCATACTTAGCACTGCAAACATACAAACCCTACATCCCAGCATCAATCAAGCTGTGATTCATACGTCAGGCTGCGAGCAGCTGCGTCTAACAGCCTGAATGATCAGACCATTAACCAGGAGACCTGGTTAGAAACCAGGCCGAGGGGGACGTTGATCCTCGGAATCCACTCAAGGTAACCTCAAGGTAGGCATAGTAAGCATGCAAGGCATAGTAAGATGCCAGGTTGACTGTTAGACAGTGTTAGACATATATGCTAGGTGTTCTGTTAGGTTAGGTTAGATTAGGACTCCCAGTATCTCTAAGCCACAAGGCAGGAATCTTCTAGCATAACTGAGACCAGAATACCTAGCAGGACTAAGCCTGATGTATCCTACAGGACAAGAACTGGCATTCCCAACTGGGGAAAAAATAGGCAAAATTTGTCATCAAGTAAAATTTTCTGTAGCTCCCAAACAAAATAAAGATACAGTGATTTTCAACAGGCCAAAGATACAATTATTCACAGGACGTCCCAAACATTACTCAGAGTAGGACAATCGGTGAACCTGAACGAGTTTACTTCTCGAGACAAAGACTCGAGTTCACTCAGCGTTCTCTCCACATTTCTCATTTCCTTTGCTCTAATTAACTTCCAAAAAAACGCCAATCTGCCTGACAATGGCACTCAACCCGGTTACAAAAAAAAAAACAAGGGGGACTAGTTAGTTATATTTTCACAACAGGAAGTTGTTAGTTATAGTTCCACAACAGGAAGTTGTGGAGCGTTTTCTGAATTTGTTCCAGAGAATCAAATTATATTTTATTCAGTTCATAAATGCCATGAACACGAAATTGATGTCGGTCGTTATGAAGGAGTTACTAGACTATTTAATGCGCTAAATAGTGTAAGATTTAATTTTTATGTTAAACACAAAATTTAACAAAGGTTACTTTGGCGAATTCATTTCATTAAACATTTCAGTAATTCGGTATTTACTCGATATGCCTATCAAGCCTTCTGTCTCCTGATAAAGTGGAAACCATTAATAAAGTTGCCAACATATATATATCATTCCAACAAATAAAATAAATTGGAATAATCAAGTTCACATCAACCGCAAAAATATATGTGCAAATATCCTTCATAAATATAGGAAATACTAATTGGAAACCAACAAAAATCTCATATCTCTATATCAACATTTATCTCCACAAACACCTATGCTTAACATTAGATAAGTCTAGACAATCATTGGTGCGGAGGTCATGGTACTGTGTTCGTTTAGGGGTGATCATAGACGGCATGGGTTCGAATCCTGGCCGGGTCAAATAAAGTTCTTAGTGATGTGTAGCTTGCATGTTCCTGCAGCTTTCTCTCTCTCTCACACACACACACACACACACACACACACACACACACACACATGTATATATATATTATTCCTGTGCTTTTATATACACCAATAAATTCCACACATATTTATACAAAATACTAGAAAGTTTCGCTTAAGTATGATGAGAACGAATGGAGGCAAGTGAAACATTTTCCTACTGGGACGTAACTCACACAGACCAAAACTTTTTCAGGAATGAGAAAACGTTGCTGGAACAGCGCACCGTCCAACTTTTATGTCATTCTTGAAAAAAAATCTGTGTTAGTGCCTTAGGGGAGGAGAAATGGAAATATTGTTATGGGGGGGTTTTGAGGGGCTGCTGGTGTTAGGGAACAATGTGTTGCTTCTGTCTGGTGGAGGTGGTGGTGGTTGGGGACAATGTATTACACCGTATGGGTAGTCGTGGTGATGCTTGAACAGTGAGTCATGGAACTGGGGCACATTGAACAGCGTGGTGTAGTGTCTGAAAGTGCTGGTGAACAGCGAGTGACGGAGAGGCTGGCAGTGCAATAAGTGATATAGATTATCCATAAAAGCTTGTCAACGACAACTACTTACGGGCTATTCCTGCCCGTGCAACCTCTTATGTGGCTTAATCTTCATCAATCAATGAGACACCCTACATGCGATTATTATGTGTCTCAAGCAACGAGAATTTGCTTGCCTCTGTTCATAACTCAATCCCAAGAAATGGGTACTGAGCTGCAACTAATGGTTGACAACACGTTTTTGGGGATGAGTAAGTCTGATTGCGAGGCAACTAAGCAAAGGAATTGCAACGTGATTTAGAATTTGCACCACGATCTCATTTATAAAACAATAGAAGCTATGTTTTCGAGGCCAGTACCAAGTAAAAAAAATGCAGAAAAGTTATAGGTCAAGTTTATGTTCTTTGCTTAAATTTATTAAAGAAAATAGTTAGTAACAAAACAAAGCATTATAAACTAGTAAATAAATAGTGAATAGCAAAATAAAATAAATAAAACAAAAAAGTACAGGAAAATAAAGGGCGGAGGAAGTTATTTCACTAAACACAGTAACTGACTCAGTTACTGGACACAGCATTTCTCAAACTGTTTAATATGTAAAACACAAATTATCAATAAATGACATGTTTATAATATCAAGTGTTGTGAGGCGCCTCACAGTCTTTTTTATAGAGAACATGGCAGGCATGATATCAACCCTATAACTACTGAGAATAATTATGTGGAACATTTGACTAACCACGTACAAACAGATGACAAATACAGTGTAACAGATGACAAGCACCGTGCAACTGAATAGACACAGTGAAACAGAAGAGGCATACAGTGAAACAAGAGAGAGATACATATTGCAAAAGAAGACGAACACACACTGCAACAGAGATCACATTGCAACAGATGACACGCAACCTGCAACAGGAGACACACACAGCACAACAGATTGCACATGCAATAAAACCACCTGTTTGGTTTTACCCTACATCCCCCCCGTGGCGAGGCGAGGAAAGCGAGAGTGCCACACTCATCCACACACACACTCAAAACACACACACTCAGCCACACGCACTCAGCCACTACTGAGACTCACTACAGCGTCAAGAGATGGGGGACTGAAGAAGGCTGTCGAGCATGAAATAAAATTATAGACGTAGCAACTTTTTTTAAGCGTTTTCTACAGACACTTCTAATTCCCTCTGTAAAATTTAACATACACTCGTGTTTATTAACATAATATTAACATTCACCAGTCCACTATTCTCCAAACATATCTATGATAACTCTCGCTTCGTACAGACTGTTTTCCGCTTTTGGTGACTAGAGGCCCGTCTGTACTTATGTACTGTTGATTATTATAAGGTCTCTCATGTCAACCATCAAAGACTGCTGTTTCTTGAAGTAAAAGCACATTACTTTTTTTATCAAAATTTTCAAGTAATAAAAATAATAATAATAATAATAATAATAATAATAATAATATATTACTAATAATATATATATGATAATAATAATAAAAGTCAATTAATAAGTAATAATTAATAACCAGATAATATTATATAAAACAATTAATAATAAAATAAGTACTATTATTCCTAGTTATAACTCTGAGTATAAAAGGGATATAATATATAGCACACAACGAATATATTACTTCTGAATAAGAATCTTCTGTTAGCCTTCAGCATTCTGTCTAAGCTTGTAGACCACGTCATGATGGACGTACAGTGAAATTATGTTGGGCTCTGGTCCAAGAATCAAGATTTTGAGTGCCCGACCCCGCACACACACACCTAGAAAGTTAAGGACTCGCCGAAGTTTCGGGCTCCGTTCCTGGCCAGTTCATCAAAGTCGCCATGTGAATGATGATAGGTAAGAGGCACACGGAGTCAGTAAATAGGCAAGAGAGAGGGAAGGAGGAAAGTGGGAAGGAGAAGAGAATCGTGACCGCCGCCACATGCGAGACTGCAGAAGGATTGGCCCACTACCGACGCAGCTCCCACTTATACACCGAATGAAAGTCAATAGGAGATACGGACAGGAAGCCACCCCACCGCGGCAGCGTAGGAAGCGAAAGAGCGAAAGAAAGAAAAGCTGAAAGAAAAGCTAAATGGTAGAGGAAGCGTTAATGCATTATCGATAACCGTCAAGCATCAGTTAGCAGGGAGATCTCGCGAGCAATCAGGAGTATATTACTGTGAACTGGACGACGCACAATAGCCAAACTCGGAAATGGCCATGGCTCAAATGTTAATCGTAACATGGCAGTAACGGTTAGTGTACTCCGAAGAACCTATTCTACAAGGACCGGGGGCGTCTGTCCAGCGTAGCGAGGAACGCTCTTTTTGGCGGCCGAGCCCTCCATGTGAGACGCAGCACAGACTTCCATTCACACACCCTGAACAGTACTGGAGTAATATACGACATTTAGTTTCATAGATCAGACCGCCGATACGTGTTGACTTTACACTTCTCTTGTGCTTCACGTACACAAACCGCGCTCATCATTTCGCATTTTTAGAGTTAGAACATCATGCACTGCGGCGGCGCTAGGGTGAATCGTCGAAGCAAGGGTGATTGGCAAAATTTGAATGAGGACAAGCAGTGACACAGGGATAATTAGAGATGTGATGCGCACCCACCAACAGCCTTTTTAGATAGCCAGGAGGAGCAGTTTGTGCACCCCTAGATTGCTACGACGTGTGTTAGTTCGTCGAAAGGGGAGTTTATATGTCAAAGAGTACAGAAACGTATTGGTACAAACTTTGATTTTCAGATTATGAAGGGGAAGCAGTGTGACGTGCTAATACTGTTTGGATAGGAAGGTTTAGGACTGAAAGAAATGTACGTCTTTATTAGATGAGAGTAGGCAGAGATTGATGAAATGCACAAGAGGATTCACAGAGTAGAACACCAGGAGATAGTTTTTAAGTCTGCACATGAACCGGAGTAACAGATGCATGCTATCTGGGTCATGTGGATGGATTCTAATCATCCGCCATTGAAACCAACCACTACATTAAACGGACACGTACTGTTGTATACGACAAAAATGTAACAGGAAAAACAACTGTAACTACCACGAAGATATTTGCTGAATAGGGTAAGATACCAGCTGCTCAAAAAACAGAAGATGATAGATTGAGCTCCAGAAGATGATAGATTGAGCTCCAGAACATGATCGATAAGAACATAGAAACATGATTAGAAACGAAGCCACAATAGTACTTTGCATACATCGAGGCTTACAGAACACTGATAGATTGTGTCCCTTGAAATGGTCTCAAGCAAATTTATATAGCAGGTATAATGTCATATGGATTCGTACCAGGTTGATTGTTTACTAATGATTGCCCCTAATACTCACCAAGGAGTCAGGAGCGGCAGATTCAGGCTCCATAAGCCCACTAGTTCTTTGGGAGGATGTGGTTAACAGCGGGTGATAACGTGATCCAGACGAACTACAGTCCCCCACCACGCAGCTTTGTGTACTACGGACAGTGGGGCACACACATAACACTTGGTAAAACAGAAAAATTCCTGCACTGTGATTTTTTTTTTATACATTTAAAAAAAAAAAAAAAAAAAAAAGTAGAGTGTGTGTGTGTGTCGTGTGTGTGTGTGTGGTAGTGTTGGTGTGTATGTGTTCAGTGCGGTGTTGTGTGCGCGCGACGCGTGGCACAACAAACTGTTATAATGATATGGAATATGCTTTCAATTAGAACCAGAAATGGAAAAGTTCCCTCATGTTAACTTCCCTAAGCGAAACACGGCAACTGGAGAAAGTCTGCTATTACCACTTGGAGGCACGAACTTCAATACGAGCAGGCTTTTGGTCTGTTGAGTCAGACTCGTTTATTATATGTGTGATTAACGGCCTTTGAAATTAGCGTCGAGTAGATCCTTCAGTTGAACCCGGAGAATCTCCCTGATTGAGTATGTCGGCAAGGTTGTAGAATACTTGAAGCCTGATATTAATTGCTAATAGTTATCACTCGACGGTTTTTAGAGACAGGGAATCATTGAGCATGTACACCATCATAAATCACCACTTAATAGATGAAGGATATTGACAGTGGCAGCCTATGAACCGGCAGGTGGTATAGTGCTGTACGAGAAATCTAATTAACGAATCCAATGGAGAAGTTGTAATCTACGAAAATATTCAAAGGAAATTGAAAATCGTCAGCTATCTAGGGGAAGAGTAGTTAATGAGTGAAAATCTGAACTATTGTATTGGGATAGAGAAATGATTAGACCGTACTACCAGTCGGGGGGGGGGACGGGAAGAGGAAATCTGGATGGGGGTGAAACAGCACCCGACAGGAAGAAAGCGTAAGCCATCACGACTCTATCGGCAAATGGGAAGAGGACTGGGAGTCGGATAAGGATTGGGATTGCGATCGGGGGGCAGTAAACATGTTGGCGTGGAAGATGCCAGGAGTTACTAGTAGATTAGGTTTACGAAGAGGAGGGAGACGAAGAACGACATTGTGAATGGTGGATAAGGAGCAATAAGACGTTTCTGTTGAGAACAAAGCGGTTCTCCTAGTAGCACGTCGAATTTTGACGGTGCTGTACCTAAGGCAAAAAATTAATTTGTCGTACATATTTAATAATCAAAGGGACTGCGGCTCGCGACGCATAATTGACATATTTGTCCCGTTTTCTGTGCATGGGTCCTCAGTAGGTTAGGATAAGGGCACCATTAGTACAACCGTTTCTAGGCGTGTGACGCTGGAGAGGACGGGTTCCATGTACACCAGTGATTGGATGATATTTAAAATACAATTCCATGATAATTTACTTCCAAAAAAAAGTGGTACTCTTTTTTTGTAAACCCTTTTTTAGTATTTTTTACAAGCTCCAGAAAAAGTAATAAGGTGACATTGGTAGGGTGTTGAGATTTCATGGCACGATAGTGGCTTGTGGGACTTCAGCTTTTCTGTCAGAAGTTCACAAGAAAAAATGAACTTTACAACAACGTGGGAAATGTTCAATGGTTCAACAACCTCTCAGCCTGAACACGTAAACAGTTCAGTGATGTAAAACACGACATGACGAGGAACATTCAGAGTTGAACAAATGTGTTTGACATACTAAGTCATTTACTCAAATATTCACCTTTGGTCCTATTGAAGAAACAAACAAAATATTTGTTTGTGCAAATTTAATTATTGTTGATTGGCTGATATTGACTCTAGAGATGTGCCTATTTCTTGAATGTGCAATCAGAGTAATAATATATAATGAATTAATATCTCATCAAACGTGGTTTGGTGTATGGTGTTTCTTTCAAGAGCTCAGGGATTGAGTGTTGTCATGTTTACGATTAATGGCATTGCATGAGTCGACCTCAACTATTCATTGCTCCCATCAGTTTATAGAGGAATAAGGATAGTCAAATCTCGCAGCCTAGTGTATTGTGAGGAAGATGTATCACTATGTCAAATCCTGTGAGAACAGGTGACACTTATGCAATGTCCTATGTTCAAGCGACCTCCACACAGCACGTTACACAAAAGGCTGTTGCGTGACCGTGCCTTACGATAACCATAATTTTGGGTTTTTATTAGTTGTGTGGCCGCGGTATAAGCTAAATACATTCTTAGTAAAGACTAAAAACATTATTTTCTGCAGCAACTTAGGAATTTTATAATAGTGATTCCACTGCTGCTATATGGGAATGGGCTAGAAGATGGTAGTGATGTATGTCTTCAATTTTTACAACAAACTTGTGAAGAAAACTTGGGATGCGCCATTCGCACTTGAAGGATGGGCCCGCCCGCTGCACAAAAGTTTGGATGACTGTTCTGTGTCAAGAAGAGTTTCGATCCAATGCCGCCCGGATAAGCAATGGAAATTAATTCACATATTAGCTCAATATGAGGTCCTGCCAAACTACAGTTTACCGAGAAAAGGTGTCTTTCTGCAGCTGACCACTTGCTTTGCATAAAGTCTCTCAGAACAGTGTGGGTTAAAAGTCAAAATAGGCCCAGCTTTGTGCGTGTTGTTCGGAGATTAGCATGATCAGACCCCTCTTTGATTGCGAAGCTCAAGGAGCTAGACAAGGTTCAATGCACTAAGCATTCTTTTTGGCTCCCAAAATTCTTACATATAATAAAGGACTAGCTTTAAGAATTACATGTATCAGAATCAACAACGTAAGACCACAGAATACTTTTTTTGGCCACCTTGTTGAAAAAAGATCTACTTAACCTCCATCCATGATACAAACAAACCTAGCAGGCTTGATTGCACTCTAGTCATCGAGGAATACGAGAGTGCAATGCCAACTATGAGGTACATTACGTGCCACTCTTGCAAAAACTACAGGGAAAGCTGATGGCCATCGTGTATTTGTGCTTGAGACATACCAGTGCAACTAATGAATGCTATTGAAAACGCGTCATTGAGTGATTACAAACCCACTGTTTATTAAATAAATTGCCACTTTTGATGTCAAGTTTGAAAAATTCCTCAAATGGGTCAGTAAAAGTCATTATACCTCAACTTAGATAAGCATGACAGCCAAGAAAACTACAGCAAAATATGCTCGACAACAGATCAAAATGGTTATTGTTCCGTTTACTTTGATTTTTATTTGGTAATTTCAAATTTTTCCGCTAAATCTACAATAGTATAACAGGGGCAGAAGGAGTATCCATATGTTGACCAAAACACATACTAGAAAGTGAAACAGGGACGAAAAACGTTGTTGACAGGTCCGTCTTGGACCATCACAGTCGACTGTGAAGAACAAGCCACATCGCCAGGACGGACGATACGTCGTCGTTCCATCTTTTCTAGTGTGTGTTTGTCAACAAAATATTGGTTGTTTTCATTCGGCATCATTTATTTAATAAGTTACAATCCTATTACATACAGGGTCCTGTATGTATGCTGGAACCAATGGTTGTTCCAGAGGATTCACATGGTCGGACATCGTAGCTTGAATTCATAATTAACTACATTGAGAGAAAACATGTTGCCAGATTGTGAGGCAGCCTGGACATGAATAGTGATTGCAGGACTGAGTCACGCGATACGGAGAAATGCGTTATAGTCAGCGGCGTGCCCCCCATCACCTGAGAGACTTGTGTGCCTTGTCCTGGCACACAATACAAGGTTAGGTTTTTTGGGCGGAGAGAGAGAATCTTGAAAACAGTGTTTATTGAGTGTGAATAGTAAAACGGACTCTATATATTACCTCCCCGGTTTCATGAACTCAAGTACAGTTAATATCCAATCTTCCTCCTTACTGAAGAGAGAGAGGTGATGAGGAGAGAGAGAGAGTCATATACATCCCCCAAGAAACTTTAGATGTTCTGTTGCACTCATCTTAGCTCTGGCAGCAATGTCTGCAACAACTCTATAAAGTGACAAGTTTCCTCACACCAATATTACTCACGTCTCTGGAGAGGCCTTCCCCTGCCAATCCCAACCACTGAAAAACACAGGCGGGATCCGCCCGTTCTTACTCTCTGTACTGAGTGGGAAGAGCCGATTATTTCCAGCGGTCACCCACAACGTGCATCCAACGTAGGTGTACGCATTATTTCAGCACGGTACGTCGTCCCCAGTTCCAGTCGTTAATTCGGCCTTTGGACTTAGTGCGCGGATTTACTACGTAGGGGAGGTGATGTTACAGAAAAGAAACCAGACGCAATATCCTTGCTGAGACATCAGATATACATATTCGAGTGAGTTTAAATACATCACACTCCGCCCCGAAGTTGTTTAAAACAGTAAAGCAAGCGAAACACTAGAGGGCCAGCCAGAGGCTTAGCGGCTCCCCGCGGCAGGAATACCCTGCAAAAAAAAGTAGAAATTACTTACAGTTTATGTACCGTAGTATTATGTGTATCAATACAGATTAGCTTACGGATATATGCGATTACTTTACGGTTATCTCGGTATAACACGGTTTATGATCACGGACTCACTATTGCGCCAAGTGAGTCTTTGAATTTTATTACCAGTCTAGAAGGTCACAAACAGACCAAAGAGTGATAGGAAGCGATAATCACATTCAATTAGTTTAACTCGCATAGCTGGGTGTATTGAGCTAGATATATTAAATATACTGACCAACAAGGCGGTCTATGTTGACTCACAAGAAGGAGAGATTCATCATTGAAGTTTTAAGTTTCTGCTTCATCTTTTTCAACAGCATAATTCGTGCACTGTAAACATTCATTCCTCTTCAATCTACTCTTTGGGACCATTCAGGCTCCTAGAGCGAATAAATTTGTTTCGAGGAATATATAAGTCAGCTGGACTTAAACTTAATTTGAATAAGCTCTAGTCATTAAACGGTAGCGGACTTACGTATTCTGGAATCCCCTTATCGAATAACTCTAGCAATTACCATCATTAAATTAGAGAAGATACAGGGGGGATGATGTATGTTCGCGTTTTTCAGTCTGTATCCTTAGTGTGCTATTTTTTATCACTATAGTTGTGCTTGCGGGGGGGGGGGGGTGAGATCTGGGCTCTTTGAAACCATGGCCTCTCAACTGTCAACAAACTGATTTTTTTTTTTTCCAACACACAACACACATATACACAGGAAAAAAGACCATAGCAAACTGTTGTAACTGTCCAGGTCGCTATTTACTGCTAGTGAACAAGAGCACTAGGGTGGGAAGAAACTACTGCGATTTGTTTCCCCCTTCGCCGGGGATATCGCCACCCGGGGACCCTGAGGACTTATAGAACCCCCGATGCGGTAACTGATTCCATCATGCTGTATGCGCCGCCCCCGACTAGACGTCGACTCGCACGCAGTCGTTGGCGTATCTTGTGCGGAAGCCTCTCTTGGTTTCAGTGCTGGAGCAGGAAAAAAGAGTGGTGAAAATACGCGAGATGAACCACAAGGAACCCGGAACACGGTTGGAAGATCTACACGAAGCCAAAAATCATATATTTGCTTGCTCCGTCCTCTACTTCATGTTTTTTCTTTTTTCTGTTTTACCAGTCAGCTATAGCAAGTTAGGCAAGTCGGCCTCGTGTCTGGCGAAAAGGCTGCGTGCTTCGACCCCTGCGCTTCAGAGATCAGCCGTCCTTTCGAACCCGTACAACGCCACCGTTAGCGGCATTTTATGTGTGCAATTATGAGACATCCTGCAAACTCTAAACCTAACCCAATTCAGCCCATCAAATAGAAAATGGGACTTTATCGCGTCATTGATTTGCGGACAGTAAACGGTAAAAGACATTCGATGCCACGGCGCTCGCATTATGGATTTCGAGATCTCCAACGTCAAGGGTTACTACGTCAGAGCCAGCCGTGGTATCTATACTTAATAAAAAATGCGGGACCTTTTTGGTTTTTTACGAGAGCCGCGTTTTGAACTGATTAGGACCATGAGATCCCCATCAGTTGGGTCTCGCCTGATGAGTGATGAAGATTAAGCCACCCAAGAGGTTGGCCAGATTTGAAATGCTGACAAAAATGAGGCCTCTTGATGTATATTTGGTTAAATTATTTACAGAAATCAATTCTCA
This sequence comes from Procambarus virginalis, assembly GCA_020271785.1. Taxonomy (NCBI): domain Eukaryota; kingdom Metazoa; phylum Arthropoda; class Malacostraca; order Decapoda; family Cambaridae; genus Procambarus; species Procambarus virginalis. The sequence continues at coordinate 15,387,920 of WNGS01006636.1, forward strand.
TCTTCCATGGAAAATTTCTCTGTGGTGCTAGAAATCGCTAAAATATGAAACTAAAGCTCTGGATACCGGAGGATATACATAACATTGATGAGTTGCACATATTCAATAGGGTAGACTTAAGAGATGCGCAATTCACATCATATTCTGTACTTGCGAGATTGTACGTATGGATAAAAAGTCAAAATCTTAACTATCATAAATATATAGTTTCTTGTCAGGGTATTGAATGAGTTATTGAGTCTCTATGTGCAGTATCAGACTTAGCGTGACCTTGTTGCGCACTGCCATGGATAGCGTGTTCGTATTAGCAGTCGGATGTTGTTCACTGTTTTATAAGGTTGTAAAGTAAATCACGAGATTCATAACTAATAGTTTGGTATGAGACCAAGTTTCAAGTTAATGTTTCAAAGGGTTCGAACTAGAGCCATTTTGAGACGCGGTAAATCTCTGGCAGCTTGCTTTTTTTTTTTTTTTTTCTTTGCTCCTACTGGTGCGGTGTGCGTATTGACAAATTAGAAATCGTACCATTCTTTACTTGTGCTTGTAGGAGGGCTTGCTTTACGGGTCCCTGTTAGCTAACTATTAGTGCATGGTGCCTGGTACGGATGTGTGGCTATCTTAAATACAGGTCCCTGTAAGATGGGAATATGTGTGTGTAAGCCCCCACGTTAGCTTGTTACCTCATCAGAATTCTACGCATGGCTAAAACGCTCTCTACTCTACAAGCCGTATCTAATCTCTTCTCTCTGCTGCGTGATCTCTCTCTCTCTCTCTCTCTCTCTCTCTCTCCCTATCTCGCTTCTCTCTCCTCTCAGCTCTTTCTCTGTCCTGACGCTCTCTTGTCTATCACCCTCTCTTCCTCTCTCTCTCTCTCTCTCTCTCCTCTCTCTCTCTCTCTTCTATCTCTCTCTCTCTCTCTCTCTCTCTGCTATCTGCTCTCTCTCTCTGAGATTCTCCCTCTGTAGTCTCGCCTGAGGAGTTCTTCCTCTCTATGTATCTCTCCCTCCCCCTCTACTCTCTCCCCCACCCCCGCTCCTCCTTCTCACTCTTCCCTCTCTCTCTATTTCTTTCTATCT
>WNGS01006636.1:15394626-15417126 GCA_020271785.1 Procambarus virginalis
TCCATGCTTCGTTTTTACCATCTCAGAAGAGCTTCTAATTTACAGATACATTTTCTGATAAATTAATTTACTGAAGTCATTTTTCTTCTAGTTTCTTATTTTTTTTGTACTTAACTAATCAACTCATTAACCAGTTACTGTTTTCGTGATCTCGCTTCCTTGCTCTCTCTCTCTCTCTCTCTCTCCTCTCTCCTCTCTCTCTCTCTCTCTCTTCTCTCTCTCTCCTCTCTCTCTCTCCCTCTCTCTCATCTCTTTCTCTCTTCTCTCTCTCTTCCCCATTCGTACTGTGCCCAGATATTAAATTCTTATCAATTGGTCTTGTTAAGTATGTAGTGAGAGGTTTGTGTGGGTGAGAGCACATGTCTTAACCATCAGGTGGTAACGAGTGTTGGATGGTTATGTATGTATGTATTGTAAAATATTAAAGAAGTTTTTAAACGTTCAAATAAAACTTTTTCGTCGTAAGAACTTTATTTAACGTTTGACTCGTGATACACCAGGGTTCTATATAGGATTAGCGTTTTAATTTGTGGTTCCTTCCTGCAGGCGTTTTACAGTCAGATCCAAGCTGGATGAATTATGCAGGCGATGAGTCACAATAACGTGGCTGAAGTATGCTGACCAGACCACACACTAGAAAGTGAAGGGGCGACGACGTTTCGGTCCGTCCTGGACCATTCTCAAGTCCATTCGACAATCGACTTGAGGCTGGATGTATTATGAAATGGTGTCCTGGTGTATGCTTTCGTGTTTAGCTGCCTCTTGTCACGATCATACAGGCAGCAATTGTAATAGGTTTGTGTGATCCATTAAGTATACGAAGCTGTTGTAACCAATTAATCATTTCGAGTGCGATGCCTATTCGAGAAAGCGTACAAACTGAGATGTTCGCAAGTCTCAATAGCGTTAAAAATTACGTGGATTGTATATAAAGACTGGTTTATATCAAGTACATCTATTGTGAACTTATTCTTTATATTAGCCAAACGATGGATGGGTCGCTAGTGGAGGGATTTCCTTGACAAGGATTGAGAGAGATTACAAGTGATCGATGTTGGGTATCTTGTGTTATAACTTTTGTTTTCTGGTTTCCACTAATGTAAGAGAAATGATGAACCAAGAGGATATTGACTTTGTATATTACAGTAAAGTCACTGATATCTCTCTCGTATAGCTCGTTCCGATACAACTAAAATTCTAACCAAAACAAATCAAAGTTTGACATAAGTTTCTTTTGCATTTAATTTAACTAGCTCTAGTTTAATAATTTTATTCTAAAATCGATGAATGGATGAGGAGCAGGTTATCTAAGACAAAAATACAAACTCAAGATACGTAAAAGTGTGTGTTTCATATAGAGTTTTGCGAGCAAGTATGAGATTGGTCTGAATGTTATTATTTTCAAGTTTCTCTTGTCCACGAGTGTCAATACATGGTTCTTCATAATTAAGTTTAACCCAAATTGTATGTACTTCATCTTAGTGTGTTCAGTCTCATTCTTTTCTTCTCACTTATCCTAGTGGTCACATCAGGTTGTCTAGTGATAAGCATCTTTAATGTATTATTATCAGCAAATGTAACCTACCATCCCATCCTCCACTAACCCTAGCAGATTTCGATTGCATAGCAGATTGCACAAGTTTAACGGATAGATATCATGGTGGTGTGAATTTCCGCACTTGCATTAGTAAAGGTCAGAGTGCAGTTTCAGAGCAGAGCTCTTGTTGGGGATTAGAGAAAATATTTCACCTTTTGCTCGGCTTTTCTTTTCGTTAATAACGTCAGAGATGTTTAGCGCTGGTTAACAACAGAACATCCGCAGAACTGCAGAACCAGCAGCAGCAGCATATACGCAGAACTGGCTAACATCAGCTCAAGAGAAAATATTTCAGAGTGTCGAAAGAGCGAAGCATCTTAATTAATGAATTAGTCGAAAATCGAGAACTGCTCAGAGAATCTAGCCAACCAATTGGACTGTCCGATAGAGCAAAGGTCTCGCTTCATGCAAGTCGGCGTTCAATTCCCCAACCTTCCAAGGGGTTGGGCATCATTCCTATCCCCTCCTCCCCCCCACCCCCCTCTTATCCCAAATCATGACCCGTTCCCAGTGTTATATAGTCGTCATGGCTTGTCGCTTTCCCCTGATAATTCCCAGGACGAGGAGTGACCAATTGCCTAAAGTCGGAATTGCAGACCGAGGATTGCCTCTGTTAGATATCAACACTGCACAGTGTTGACACTAAATGTTCGAGGTCTATCTAAACATTACATCGCACGGCTGAGTTCGATGGAATGTCAAGCGGAAGAAAACGAAGGAGAGCGAAATCGAAGTGGTCCTCAGGCTTGCGGTCCATGTTCTAACAGAGTAAACGAACCACGAACTGAGTCTCCATCAACAATGATGTCTCAACGGTTACGGCCTCGCTTCTTGAAGGGTCGGCACGTTCGAAACCAGATGTTGCGTGTTGCATGGTGCTATTTCCATCGTCCCATTCCTGCCGCTCGACTAGTCCTTTTTTTCTTATACTCCCTCACACCCCATCCAAGTGTCCGGATAATAACTTAACCTTAACCGAGTGCTTTAGTATATTCCACTCAACATTACGTACGTTTACGATCTGAATCACATAATCCGGTTAAAATTGCGATACTTGTGATTTTTGTTTCATGTTGACTTCTGTAAAGTAGGTATTTTTCTGGTGGGAAGTAATATACTAAGTTCAAGACTATGTGAAGTTATTGTATACAATTGAGTCGAGAATTCTACTATACCTGTGATCTACGGTTTACAGAATAACCCCTGTGAAATTATTTAAATGTCAACCTATCTTCCTAAATTGGTCGTATTTGTTGCAACTATTACGAATTTCATAAGTTTTTGGTAATCAAAGTTTTATTAATTTTTATTATCTTAAAAAGAGATATTCATGATAATCTGAGATTAAATTAATTTAAAATGTCCTATTAGGTCAATAAAACCCTACAATAACCGCGAGAATATTATATAGCAGATAAATAATATAGCAGAGATTAATAAAATGTTGAAGACAATAATCAAAGAAGACACAAATCTTGATGAATAGCGAAGAAAGTTACATTCACTGAACATAGAAAGTTTGAACGGTACTTGGCTGGAACTGAAATGGCAAGATTTAAATTGCAGAATCTTATTAAATTATGTTGCACTAAGTAAACAAAATTAATTTGATTAACTTGTCACTACAGCTACTGGGAAGTCAACTGAAGTGTCACTACAGCTACTGTGAAGCCAAATAAAGTATCACTACAACTACTGGGAAGTCAAATAAAGTGTCACTACAGCTACTGTGAAGTCAAATAAAGTATCACAACAAATTCCTTACTGTAATATGCAAATCTCAAGACCTGAAAGAAGAATAACTATAACCACCACCAAAGGTCAATAAGGTCACTAGAATTTGACCTCCAATGCAAACAGTTATTTAAATTTGTCCTCGCTCTCATTTGAACTCTGGAAAGCAGAGAATTTCCATGATTAATAAATTAATCATTGGACTCCAGGCATTCCGGATTATGAGAGTCATAACTGCTCGCATACCGGACCGGTGTCCGGGTAGCGGTCAGGGTATGTTCAGTGTTGGGCATGTGACTCGCTCGCTTGAATTGCCTTGATCTCGTTAATCAAATACTGGGTTGTAAATGGCTTTACTCTATCATATGATGCTTCTCGCTGCACTGGAAATGATCTGCGTATTGTATTTCAGTGTTGTGCGGGAAATAATGTTGTTGCAGTGTGTGTGTGTGTGTGTGTGTGTGTGTGTGTGTGTGTGTGTGTGTGTGTGTGTGTGTGTGTTTTGTGTGTGTGTGTGTGTGTGTGTGTGTGTGTATATAAAAACAGATTGTTCCTGTTTGACGACCTGTACGAGGTTGGAGGTCAGATGCTCGGGGTTAGCCACACCAAATTTTGCAGGGTGGATGGTCTTTGGAGTGGGCTGATAGGGGGTTTGAGCCCCATGCACCCCTCCTCTTGCCTTTACATAAAATGTGATGGTATAGTATTTTTTGGTCGCTAAATAAAAGACTGCATCCTCAGTAAAATTACTGGGATGAAGGGAATAGGGTGAAGAGAAGAGAAGGGAAGATGGTGAACGACAGTGAATGATAGACAAGGTGGTGAAGGGTGAGGAAAGTTCGGTTGAGTTTGTAGGGACCCTCGTCCTCAAAGAAGAAGATATGTAGCATTCTGGGGAGCCATGTGGGTCTCCCACGTACCATCTCACAACTGTCTTCTTCTACCACTTACCAATATATTAGTAATTTATTATTATATTTTATTTGAAACAGAATCGCCGTGTGAATACCGTTATCAGTATTTTTTTGTTTACTATTTATTCACATTACATTTTAATTTCCACATATTTAATATATATATGAGTAAAAATACAAATGTTTCTTTTTAATTAATTTCATTTCATAATTACATAAAAAAATATTATTTCTAACAGATCTGTGAATATATGCAAAAACTATTTTGTTAGGATGCAAATTCAAGTTATTTAATATCAATAAATACAATAATTCTTCAGTAATCTTCCCTATTGTATGCAAAGAGCTTCAAACCTTGGATTTAAGACTCCTGTATTTACTCCTTTTGGGCCCCCACTATAATTCTCTCTTTTGGATCATGAATTCCAGCTGAGAGGAAACAATTGAGCATAATATGCCCACCGCCCTGCACTCAACATCTCATTTGCATTAGCGGTAATGAAACCCATTTTTAATTTCCCTGTGGAGCGCGAGCATCGCGAGATGTGAAGCGCGGACGCCACACACTCTGGTTGATAAGAGGAGCTCCGTGCAATCGTGCAACGTTCAGGCCAGTTAATAGTGTTGAATGCGTCGTTGTGGGTTTCAAGTGTGGGGGTTAGGTGGGTCGGGAGAGAGGGGGGAGGGTTAGTTTATCTGGGTGCTGGGGCAGCTCAAAAGCTGGCGCGGTCGTTGGGTGGCGACCCGCAAATATGATGAGATCGGTTCACTTGATAGCGTTGTTCGGAGGTAATTGAGGCGTAACGAGGTGCGTGCGAGGTGGGGGGGAAGGAAGGGAATTATCAGGGGGGAAAGCGCCAAGCCATTACGACTGTATAGCACTTGGAAGGGGTCAGGATAAGGATTTAGGATGGGACGAGGGGGAAGGATGGTGTCCAACCACTTGTGGACGGTCGGGGATTAAACGCCGACCTACTTGAAGCGAAACCGTCGCTCTACCGTCCACCCCAAGTGGTTGAGGTGGGGGGAGGGAGGGGAAAGATATACTAACTGTTTATGTTTATTTTATGATGAGTCTAATGGAAAATGCCAATAGTGTATCGCCCAAGACCAATACTAATAAAATACGATTAAAGTAGCGCGTTGTAACATAAACAAGGTGGATGTAAATAAGATGTAATGAAGATGTAAATAAAATGTAATAAAGATGTAAATAAGATGTAAAAATATGTAAATTAAGAACTACTTCCTATCGATAGGTATTCCGTGGTTCCATTTCTTTGTTATACTGTTCTAGTGTATACCGTGATATAAAAGAAACAAGAAATATACTTGTAAATGAAATATACTGCGATATTGTTCCAGTGTCTCAGTTCACTATCTTCAACACAGCCGAGACTCGCACAAGCTGATGGATCCATCGAATTTACCTAAAGAATGATGCAAACAAAAATCACAATAGCGTGATATATCAAATGAACAACGCCACAAGGGTCGTGATGAGGGTTCGAACCCATGTACAGGTACTACGTCCATCCTTGAGGATTTGTTCATTGCAGTATGATTCTTACTTCCTCCGGGAGTATATAAACTTATATAATGGACGTCATGCATGATTTAAGCTAAATTTTGTAATATAATTATTTACATTTCACAGAATGGTTTGGAAATTATACACATCTGTATATATATATATATATATAATATATATATATATATATATATATATATATATATATATATATATATAATATTATATATATAATATATATATATATATATATATATATATATATATATATATATATATATATATATAATATAGAATATATATATATATATATATATCAATGTCTCGTGGAACTTCACACACTACCTGATACCTAGAAGCTTAATTTATCTTGGAGTAAGCAGGCGATGAGTCACAATAACGTGGCTAAAGTATGTTGACCACACCACACACTAGAAGGTGAAGAGACGACGACGTTTCGGTCCGTCCTGGACCATTCTCACAATCAACTTGAGAATGGTCCAAGACGGACCGAAACGTCGTCTTCTCTTCACCTTCTAGTGTCTAGTCTGGTCAAAAATATCTTGGAGTAAGATCTTAATTAAGTAAACAAAAGCCACCTGAAACCTAATTATGAGAAACCTGTAGTCAAGAGAATGGAGGTGGAGGCGGCCACTATTGTCGGGTATTGGTGATCGCCCAATGGGCTGTTATTAGTGGTTATTGAACCATTTGTCTTGTTTCATAAACTTCATAAAATAAACAAACCTTTTGCCTAACCAGGTTTAACAGGTCTAACCAGGCCTAACTTTTGGAGGCCTCGCCAAGAACCGGGCCGCGAGAACGCAAAGCCCCGTAATCATCTCAAGATAACCTCAAGATATATAACCAACAACGTGAGAAATCTAAGCAACTCTCCTAACCAACTGAGACCGATGCATAGAAAACGTATACATATATTTATATTCGTGAGGTACTATGCTTTTTATATTTGGTGGCATTTCTAACGTCGGTAACGGTAACTTAAATAGAGGCGACCTGTTAGCTGAGAGGACGGGTTGGGTTATGATGACAAGCTGCTGTGTTTAAGACACGACCTGAATTTACCTTTGTAAATTTACCTTAGTAAACTAAAGTAACGAACGACATAAATTTTACTGTTTAGAAATGTAAATATATACTGAAAATATAAATAAAAAATTTAGACTATGGAATGAAGAAGACAGAGTTAATGAAAGAAGATAAAGGTAAAAAATCTCTTGATCGTTTGAGGGCTGATAATCTAAGGCAAAGTAACCTGTGCATTCAGGCTCTTAAGAAAGTCAATATAGAAACAGGAGTCATCGGAACATCTTTCGAGAACTCAGCGCATACAGTCATTCTCAAGCATACAGGTGCGGTCATTATACTTGAGAAAGTATACTACCAAATTTGAAATATTTGATCATCAATCCACAAAAATTATACCAAGTTTCTAACATATATCTTACGAAGCCCGTATATTAGAGCAATATATATTCAGTATTGAAAATATAAGAACTGACATTTTAATACAATTGTGAGACCACTGAAGATCTTACCCCAGAATTGCGTTTGTATTTATTTATTTTGGGCAAAAACAACACCAAGTAATATTTAGATTTAATGTTTAAATTTAATATAATGAAGAATATGATTCACTATAATACCGTATCTTCATTTAAAAAGATAGTTGTCAAGCACCTCTTCAGTGCATGTCAGATGACATGTGTATCCCTTAAGCTTGCCATAAGCCACAGATTTATAATTAATAATAATAAGCTATATGATAATATAATTAATAATTATAACAAGCGCTTGGATTTACAATTGGTTCCTATTAGAATTCCTGTGAAATTCCTTTCAAGCTGTCAATTGATTCTAGTGAAATATAATTCCCCATGCCCGGGATAAGCTAGTCATCAGGATAAAATAGTCCTTAGGATAAGCTAGCTCCATGTTAAGCATTTCCCACAACAGAGAGCCCCCCCCCCCCACTATCTTGGATATCATCAGTTTCATGTACTACACAATTGGCATAACAGCTTCAGGATATCCAATAGATAATACTAGTTCCATATCCATCATCACGAGGATAAGAAGCCCGGGATAATACTTTCATCGCGTCCAGAATGAAGTGTGTGATAGGATAATGTCTATCGTCTATCCCATGGCAATTGCAACAATGATTGCAGCAATGATGCATTTTCCTAAAATATTGTTATATCGTTTCACTGTCAACATTAATAGTCGATTATATATATATATATATTATATATATATATATATATATATATATATATATAAATATATTATATATATATGTGTGTGTGAGAAAGCTGCATGAACGCGCAAGCCATATATCACTAAGAACTCTTTGACCCGGCCAGGATTCGAACCAATGCCGTCTAGGATCACCCCTAAACGTACACAGTACTGTGACCACCGCACCAATGATCGTCTTTGGTCACAGTACTGTGTACGTTTAGGGGTGATCCTAGACGGATCACCCCTAAATATATATATATATATATATATATATATATATATATATATATATATATATATATATATATAGAATATATATATATATATATATATATATATATATATATATATATATATATATATATATATATATGACCTCGTCCAAATTTGTTTTCGTTGAATTCTAACGAGCTTTTCTGTCTATAACAATTTCCAGAAAAAAACACAAATTCGCTGTTGCAAAACTGTAAGAAAGAATTTTCACAAGATTATCAGACTTGTAAAGTCAATATTATTTTAGTAGCATCGTTAAATGGTTTAAAATATTGTTTCAACAATTTTGTAAGAGAAATGGGATCAGGCACAAAACTACTGGTAATGTGCAACGCAGACATAATTGGTTCAATGTGCTTGTTATTGATGAGATTCAATCATTTATTTACTGAAAATAATACAATCCTTACTTTATATAATGAAGAAATATATGATAAAAATAATTAATGACAAGTAATACATATATACTTGCTAAAATAATGAGCGATATGGTGTATTTATGTGTTAAAATTAATGATATTTGTGTAGTAAACAAAAGGCTAAACTAATAACACAGAAATAGCTGTTTTACGACATTTGGAATTAAATAATTGTTGGAACATGGGAGCTGCTTCGCACCACAGCCAGACAATTGTATACTAATCTGTTAGAGGACCCCGAGGCATGCATTAAGTGTAATTGTATTGATCTTAGAGGAGAATCTTCCATTCCTGCTCAGAGTGCTGTTCCTTCCCCTTAACTCTGTGACCTTCCATACAGGAAGTCTTTTCTCCTAGTACCGAACATTGGGCGACATTAAAATGTTTCAACCTCTGCTCTTCCACATCTGCTCTGCCACCTCTGTTCTGCCACCTCTGTTCTTCATCCTCTGCTCTGCAATACTTTCAAGTCCATCAAGGGCAACATTGGTACTCACTGTAACCACTTTGATTCAACAGCTGCGGATCTGATTGGTTCTCTCAGAACTCAGGTGTCACTGATTACATATATTTCAGTGTTCTGTGATTATTGAATCTGGCATTGTAAACATGTGTCTCATATTACTGTTGCTGTGTTCCTTATGTGTCAGGGATCCACGTGTCTCACACCACAGTTGTTTGTCAGAATCAGCAACACCGAAATTTCCGATAGATTTAGTAGGAGATTAGACAGCCGAAACACAACCTATTAAATACTGTCGTGTAGCAGTAAACGTATGAAATATAGCGAAGATTTGCCTAGAATTATTGATCAGACAATTTCAGTTTATTCAGTAACACATATCTACAGGATAAATGGTCATGGGTTTCTGTATATAAGTTGAGGAGCCCCAAGAGATCTACAAACTTGTAACGTAACATTTAATTATCAAATAAAGCAAAGAAAAAGGCAAAAAAGGGGGGGGGTGTTGTAGAACAAAAGATCATAGAAACAGCATTAGAGGAATTTACAAAATCCTTCTAATGCTTCATGTGACTATATATAATATATATATATAAATATATATATATATATATATATATATATATATATATATATATATATATATATATATATATATATATATATATATATATATATATACTGAGAAGCGTTATACACCTCTCAATGTACACACCCTTCCGAGGATCTTGTCACTAACCCCTCGAAATAGCATTAATTCAGGCCAAATTCATATACGAAAATAAGTCCTATTGCTCAAAATTTGCCTTTTATTTACGTCTCTGAATCAGGTTTGGGGAAACACTTAAGACTCATAAAACTATTAATAGTCTTAGCTTATAATAACCTTATGATCCTGGCAGTCTCAAGCTAATTTAATGACAAACGAAGCGGCTTTAAACAAACGGTTTCTTGAAGAACTTTGTTCCTCTTCAAGTGTGTAGAAGGTTAGAGGGAGGCAACCTGAAGCCACTTTTTAGTGATCGCTATTTTTACCATAAACAATGATCGTCTAGTTGATTTTGAGGCTCATCTGCAAGTTCTTAAGTCAAATTTAAAGTAAAAAGTTTTCTAGGTCAAAATATTCTCAGTGTGTTTGAGGTTTGCTTAGTTCTTCAAGATTAACGTTGCAAAACAATTAAGCAAATCTTTATGATTATCTTAATTCTTTCTAACAACTATATTAAGGACACAATAATTACTAACTGACCAACCACACAAGAATATTTTAGTCCTGAATATTGTCCAGGACTAAACTCTGTATATTCGCCAAGGAGCGGGGTAGACCTCTTGGAGTATATATATATACTCCTGTGTTCCTAAGTTTCAGAACGCCCAGGGTGTGTGACGAGTGGAATATTCGACCAACTTGGCTCATTTACACGACCAGGTTTCAGTACCAGATTAGGTAGCTGTATGGGTGAAAGGTGAAGGATTTATTCTGTAATAATCGTGTAGCGAACAATTTGGGTCATTGTGGTAATCTTAAAGGAATATGGATTAGAATACAGAGGTTACAGCACCACGAATGAAACAATCCGTCGACTTCTTATATACAAAAGCAACACGATACATTATATAGTGTGTAAAATGTGTTGTAAAATTTTCCCCTTTAAGCCACTAAGACAATGAATGTTTCCCTGATGAACACCGATGCTCTATGTGCCCCAGTTCCCCTTGAGAAGGAGATTCCTTGGCCTCTAATATCTGCAAGAAGTTCTTAAAGATTTTGCAAAACTTCTGAAGTTTCCTCCTGTAACTTGTGAACTACAATTTCCTCCACTTAGTGGGAGGCATTCCGTGCCTCGTGGACGAGCATGGAGGAAATCATATCAGAAGTGCGAGGGAGTCAACACCAATCAGAACAGGCCTTCGCTTGCCGATAACGCCACTCTGGTCACTATCGTTATCAGCTCAGACTGAGGATAGACTTACAGGATGCTATGTGTCCTTTGGGAACGGTGTTGCAGGGGCGAAGGGGTGGAAACGTAGGTTTCAGTGGGTAGTGAAGGTCAGTGGGTCCTGGAAGGGGGCGGTTAGGGGGTGCTGGAAAGGTCAATGGGTCCTGGTGCAGGGTTGCATAACACTTTGTAACTACTGACGATTTTGGCCTCCACCAAATCCTCACTTGTTTCAACCGTCTATCACTCTGTTAGCAAAATGACCTTTTTAAACAAAAAATCGCCAGGTTCGTTTCCTTAGTTTGAACCTATGTCCTCTTATTCTTGGAATTGCTGATTTTAGAAATTCTTCTTTGTGTATTTTGACGTTTCCTTAAGTGTGTGTGATGCAATGAGTATGGTTGATTGAGTGAGTGTGAGTGATTGCTTGAGAATGTGGGGTTGGGTGACGGAGTGCAGGTGAGTGAAGAAGCGTGTAAATTCATATATGAGCGTCTGAATGAGTGAGTGCAAGGAAACGTGTGTGATTAGCGTGTGGTTGAGTGTGAATATGAGTGTGGGGGGGTTTCTGTGAGTATGAATAAACGTGTGACTGAGTATGAATATGCGGAGTAATGAGCTAGCGCCTGAGTATCTGTGTGAGAGTGAATGAGCGTGTGATTGAACAAATTTCAATATGCGTCTTAATGAGTTGAGCGTGATGAGTGAATGAGTGGTGTTTGTATCACGAGGAATGAGTTTAGGAGACAGTGACTTTGAAAGTGATTGGGCAGTGTATGGTGTTTGTCGTGTTTTAGTGCGCCTTGTATTTTGTGAATAATTTTACTATAAAACAGCTTTATAAGTTCTCAAACACTTTCCCGGTGATTTTGCAACAAAAATTAAACAAAATGTAATATTTTTGATTTTCCAGGCTTTAACTGAAAAAATTGGTCAAGCGCAATTTGCTGTATAAGCTAGAAATGTTTCCTTTTAAGAGGAGCTTCAGAGAGCTGAGAAAATGAACCAGGAGTATGTATTCGACCCTAATCATTTTGGTGTCTGCAATCTCTCGCCACAAAATCAATGAAGAAAACCAACTTGAATTGTAATACGGTTCAACCTATTTTTNTTGTCGAAGGCGAGTTTAATGTCAAGAGGACGAAAGGTATTGGTAAAAGTTTGAGTTCAGATATGAAGGGAAGGCATAGTACAGTGCTACTACTGTTGGAAGCAGGTTTAGGATGAAAGAAATTTCGTTTAGCTTGAGAGTAGGCAGAGTTGATGAAATGCAAAGGATTTCACAAGAGAACACAAGAGAAGTGTTAAGTCTGCAGACACTAACAATGCTCTATTCTGTCATGTGAGGGATTCTAATCATCCCATTGATTAACCAAACATACATTTAACCAAACATGTATACGACAAAAATGTATACAGAAAAAACTGTCATACCAAGAATTGCTGAGGCTAACAGCTCTTCAAACAGAACATGATAGATTGAGCTCCAGAAGATGATAGATTGAGCTCCAGAACATGATAGATAGAACTACAGAACATGATAGATCGAACCACAGTACTTGATACATCGAGCTACAGAACATGATAGATTGAGTCCCTTAAAGTCTCAAGCAAATTAATAATAATTAATGACGACATTGTTTACAAATGGCCCCCTATATCTCACGCAAGGAGCGGCAGATTCAGGCTCCATAAGCCACAGTGTGGGAGAGATAACAGGGTAGTGGATCCAGAGAACTACCGTCCCCACCAACGCAGTGTGGTACAAGACAGTGGGGGCATCACACAACACGGTAACAGGAAAAATTCCTGTGCATTTTTTTTAACAATGAGGGGAGGATTATCAAGAGAGTGTGTGTGTGTGTGTGTGTGTGTGTGTGTGTGTGTGTGTGTGTGCGTGTGTGTGTGTGTGTGTGCCAAAAAACTGTTATAATGACTATGGAAATGTTCAATTAGAACCAGAAATGAAACTTCCCTCATTAACCTCCTAAGCGAACACGGCAATGATGAATGCATCATTGATGAATCACTTCAATACGAGCAGTGCTTTTGGTCTGTTGAGTGATTACGCCCCTTTGAACTTTGCTTCAGAGCTCCTTCAGTGAACCCGGAGAACCTAATTGAGTATAGCAAGATTAGATATTAAGTGATTAATTGATTAAGTTCACTCGAAGGTTTAAGCGACAGGAATCACTTGAAATACCATCATCAACAACACTTAATTGATGAAGGGAGTGGCAGCCATGACCGCCAGGTGGGAGTGTGTACGAGAAATCTAATTACAGAACAAAGAGAAGTTGAAATACGAAAATATTCAAAGGAAATTGAAAATCGCGCTATCAGGGGAAGAGAAATGATTGAAAACGAAATGATTGGAAGAGAAATGATAGACGTACAATCGGGGGGGGGGAGGAAGGAATAGATGGGAACTATCAGGAAAAAGCGTCAAGCCATCACGACTCTATCGACGGGGTGTAACACTGTTGGCGTGGAAGACCAGGATTTACTAGAAGATTAGGATTTACGAAGAGGAGGAGACGAAGAACGACACGAAGGGGAAAGGAGCAATTAAGAACGTTCGTGAGAACAACCCGTTCTCCTAGTAGCACGTCGCATTTCGACGGATGCTGTACCTAAGGCAAAAAAAAATTGTCGTACTATAAATTAGTAGCGGCTCGCGAAATTGACATAATATCCCGTTTTCTGTTCATGGGTCCTCTGGTAGGTTAGGATAAGGGCACCTTAGTACAACCGTTTCTAGGCGTTGTGAACGCTGGAGAGGACGGGTTCCATGTACACCAGTGATTGGATGATATTTAAAATACAATTCCATGATAATTTACTTCGAAAAAAAGTGGTACTCTTTTTTTTTAACCTTTTTTAGTCTTTTTTACAAGCTCCAGAAAAGTAATAAGTTGACATAGGTTGAGATTCAGAGCACGATGCTTGTGGACTTCAGCTTTTCTGTCAGAAGTTCACAAGAAAAATGAACTTTACAACAACGTGGGAAATGTTCAATGGTTCAACAAGCTCTCAGCCTGAACACGTAAACAGTTCAGTGATGTAAAACACGACATGACGAGGAACATTCAGAGTTGAACAAATGTGTTTGACATACTAAGTCATTTACTCAAATATACCTTTGTTCCTATGAATAAACAAACAAAAAATGTGTTTTGTCAATTATTTTTGTCTGAATTGACCTTAGAGATGTGAACTATTTTGAGTGAATAGAGTAATTAATTATATAATGAATAATATAATCATCATAGGTTGGTGTTCTGGTGTTCTTCAAGACTCAGGGAGAGGTCGATTCATCGGATTGCATGAGTCGACCTCAATATTCATGCCATCAGTATAGAGGAAAGGAATCAAATCTCGCAGCCTAGTTATGTGAGAAAGAGACACTATGTCAACTCCTGTGAGAAGGGACACTATGCCAGTCCCTTATGTTCAGAGACCTCCAGCACCAGCACGTACACAAAAGGCTGTTCGTGACCGTGCCTTAAGATCAACCAAATTTTGGTTATGCTGTGTGGCAGCTTATAAGCTAAATACATTTCTTATAGTAGACTAAAAATTATTTTCTGCACGCAACAGGATTTTATAAATAAGAGATCCGCGGCTAATGGAAGGAGCTCGAAGATGGGTATGTCTCTCAATTTTAACAAATAGACAACTTGCTCCAGGATGAAGGAGGGGCAAAGTTGGATGATTCTGGTCAGAGTTCGACCGAAGGACATAATTCCACTATTATAAACATATGAGTCCTCCAAAAATACAGTTTCCGGAAAGGTCTTTCTGCAGCTGACCTCTTGCAAAGTCTCTCAACAGTGTGGGTAAATCCAAACCCAGCTGTGTTGTTGTTCTGGAGATTACAGAAGCCCTTGATTGCGAATGGCTCAATGGATTGCTAGACAAGGTTCAAGCACTAAGCATCTTTGGCTCCAATCTTCATATAATAAAGGACTAGCTTTAAGAATTACATGTATCAGAATCAACAACGTACGTACCACAGAATACTTTGTTTGGCACCTTGTTGAAAAAGATCTACTTAACCTCATCCCTGAAAAATCAAACCTTAGCAGGTGATTGCACTCTAATCATCGAGAATACGAGATGCAATGCCAACTATGAGATACATTAAGTGCCACTTACTTGCAAAACTACCTGGGTAAGCTGATGGCATCGTGTATTTGTGGTTGAGACAACCCAGGCAATCATGATTGCTAGACAACGCGTCATTGATTGATTACAAACCCACTGTTTATTAAATAAATTGCCACTTTTGATGTCAAGTTTGATTCCTCAAATGGTCATTAAAAGTCATATACTAAACTTAGAAAGCATGACAGCCAAGAAACATACAGCAATAATAGGCTCGACAACAGATTCAAAACTTTATTTCGCGTTATTTGATTTTATTTTGTAATTTCAATTTTTTCCGCTAAATCCAAATATAACGTGGCAGAAATATGTTGCCCAAACCACATACTAGAAAGTGAAGGGACGACAACGTTTCGGTCCGTCCTGGACCATTCACAGTCGACTTGAGAACAGCCACATCGACCAGGACGGACCGAAACGTCGTCGTCCCNATCCTACTGAAGAATAATTTAATCTAAACTTGCCTAAAACCAAAGACCTTTTTATATATATAATTATTATATCATCACGATTTTTACTGTCGAGAAAGCAGATTAATAATATTCATAAGTTGAGCCTGTAGCGTTAATTAAGCATATTCATTGGTCTTAGTAAGGAAACGCAGGATTGATACATAGTGTATTTGTATATAACATGGCATACTTCATGTATGCCATGTTAAATATGACTATGCTTATACATGTGTGTGTTAATATGTGTATATGTTTATTCAGGACATAGTGCTCAGAAGATATAGTAGCCAGAAGGGAATTGAGTTTTGTTGCAAGATGGAAGATTTGTGATTAGGTTTTGTACGTTGAGTTTGAATGTAAACTCAAAGACCCTGCTAGTGTAGATAAGTGAGAGGACTGATTGTGAGGCCCCCAAGACCCTGATAGTATAGATGAATGAGGAGACTGACTGTGAGCCTCCAAGGCCCTGATGGTGTAGATGAATGAGGAGACTGACTGTGAGCCTCCAAGGCCCTGATGGGTAGATGAATGAGGAGACTGACTGTGAGCCTCCAAGACCCTGATAGTGTAGATGAATGAGAAGACTGCTGTGAGGCCTCCAAGACCCTGATAGTGTAGATGAATGAGTTTTGTGAATGTGATCACCAAAAATTCCTCACTGTGAATCACCACCTCACAGCATTAGACACTGAGGACTTGAAGAGTGTCTCTCAAGCGGTACATACCGACCAGGCGAGTCTGTCAACAAATAATTCTGGTTTCCTAAAACCAGAAAGTAAAATGAGAACGCATGTTATTCAGAGATGAAACAAATAATACACATCTCTCAAACAAATCATCGAGGAGACGAATATCAATCTCTGACGCGTTGAGGAGGGTAGAGATTCTAAGGAAAAACGTTCTCTAGGTGGAGTCGCGTCTCAGGAACTATGAGGTCTGCGGAATATATGGTCCAAGAAGGGAAGGACCAAACAATGTAAGCAATCGAGCAGAAACGCCTGAAAATATACACTGGGCCAGTCGCATTTGTTCCCAGACCATCTTCTCCTTCAGTGGGGAAAATGTTAACTGCTTTACAAGTTGTACTAATTGTAATAGGTCAATAGGCATTTCCCCTCCCCCATATCTTCTACAGGGAAAAAAAGGAGGCACCCCCATCAATGTCGGAACGAGGCCCCGCGAGAGCAGTAAAGCAGGCAGCATGCATGAGAGGTTATTCTCACTGTGAATCACCTGGTGAGAAATATATTAGAGGGAACGACACGGCGCCTGAAGCAGCGACACAAGGAAGTGTGCTTCACTTGAGACTCAAACTATATATTTTTCATTTTTTTCGGGGGGCTCAGTATCCCCCCTCGCCCCCCTCCTCTCTCTCTAGGCTGTAACGCACCATCTTGGAGTTATATATAAAAAATATATTGGGTCAGAATTTCCCTAGAGCGCTGTTGCGCTGCCATCAGCGTGGTTCAGCAATTTTTGATTATGCAATGATTTTTTTTTCTCTCATTTTATCAGGGAATAGTTTATCTCTTGTGAGAAATATTGCAATTTTATTCAACACGTCGTACTGTGAAATATTATTTGAATATTTCCCGTATGTATATTGGTTAATTATTTTAACAAAATTGGTTTTAAGCGATATCAATTTTATCATCAGGATAGCATCATGATTGAGTTGATGAATATATATGTAACAAAGCAGTCACCAGACCCGCAAAAAGGAATCACTGATATCTTGGAGCACCGCCCAGATAGCTATCGCAACCATTAGAACTGAACGAAGTGGTTCGCTATTACCGCAACAAGTGACGATATCAGCAGCTGCGCGCCATATTGTATAATAAAAAGGATATCCTCCTCAAAATCTTTTGTCTCGACTGACTTCAGTGTCGTTATTCCTGATATCTCGCCTGGAAAGGAAAAGGATAGCTTATGACGCGTGAAGTTTGGCATGTATTCCGTTCTAAGTGACCCAAGTGACCTGCTTCTAGCAGGTCCTCGTTCGATCCCCAGAGGTCCTACTGATTGGCCTCCGATCCTTCCCTCCGTGATCATAAAATCCTCATAAAATGTATGTATATATATATATATATATATATATATATATATATATATATATATATATATATATATATATATATATATGTCGTACCTAATAGCCAGAACGCACTTCTCAGCCTACTATGCAAGGCCCAATTTGCCTAATAGGCCAAGTTTTCATGAATTAATTGTTTTTCGACTACCTAACCTACCTAACCTAACCTAACCTAACTTTTTCGGCTACCAAACCTAACCTAAGCAATAAAGATAGATTAGCTTAGGTTAGGTAGGGTTGGTTAGGTTCGGTCATATATCTACGTTAATTTTAACTCCAATAAAAAAAAATTACCTCGTATGTAATGAAATGGGTAGCTTTATCATTTCAGAAGAAAAAAATTAGAGAAAATATATTAATTCAGGAAAACTTGGCTTATTAGGCAAATCGGGCCTTGCATAGTAGGCCAAAAAGTGAGTTCTGGCTACTAGGTACGACATATATATATATATATATATATATATATATATATATATATATATATATATATATATATATATATATATATATATATATACATATAGTAGTGAAAGAGAAGTTTACTTGGAACCCAAAAACAACTTTGTCAGGAGTTGACAAGCTTAGAGAACCCAAAAACTGAACCCTTTTGAATAGACTCTGCAGATTTGCGTAATAAATAAGAGGTATGTAAGTTTTAACCTGACGTCAGACGTCCTCCTCCAGGATATGGCGGGCGTGTAAAATTGCAATAACTTTAAACTTTCACTGTAAGTCAGTGAGCAAGGCGGCCGAGTGCACCTTACGACAGGACAAAATACTCCAGCGAGGTGACGTTAATCCTTGAGCAGTGTTACCAGCAGGTCGTAAGGTGGTGGTGAATGGTACCTGTAGGTCGTAAGTGGTGGTGAGTGGTATCTGCAGGTCGTAAGGTGGTGGTGAGTGGTATCTGCAGGTCGTAACGTGGTGGTGAGTGGTTCCTGCAGGTCGTAAGTGGTAGTGAGTGGTACCTGCAGGTCGTAAGTGATGGTGAATGGTATCTGCAGGTCGTAAGTGGTGTTGAGTGGTTCCTGCAGGTCGTAACGTGGTGGTGAATGGTTCCTGCAGGTCGTAAGTGGTGGTGAGTGGTTCTTGCAGGTCGTAAGTGGTGGTGAGTGGTATCTGCATGTCGTAAGTGGTGGTGAGTGATTCATGCAGGTCGTAACGTGGTGGTGAATGGTTCATGCAGGTCGTAACGTGGTGGTGAATGGTTCATGCAGGTCGTAACGTGGTGGTGAGTGGTTCCTGCAGGTCGTAAGTGGTGGTGAATGGTTCCTGCAGGTCGTAAGTGGTGGTGAGTGGTATCTGCAGGTCGTAAGTGGTGGTGAATGGTTCCTGCAGATCGTAAGTGGTAGTGAATGGTTCCTGCAGGTCGTAAGTGGTGTTGAGTGGTTCCTGCAGGTCGTAAGTGGTGTTGAGTGGTTCCTGCAGGTCGTAAGTGGTGGTGAGTGGTTCCTGCAGGTCGTAAGTGGTGGTGAGTGGCATCTGCAGGTCGTAAGTGGTGGTGAGTGGTTCCTGCAGGTCGTAAGTGGTGGTGAATGGTTCCTGCAGGTCGTAAGTGGTGGTGAGTGGTATCTGCAGGTCGTAAGTGGTGGTGAGTGGTTCCTGCAGGTCGTAAGTGGTGGTGAATGGTTCCTGCAGGTCGTAAGTGGTGGTGAGTGGTATCTGCAGGTCGTAAGTGGTGGTGAGTGGTTCCTGCAGGTCGTAAGTGGTGGTGAATGGTTCCTTCAGGTCGTAAGTGGTGGTGAGTGGTATCTGCAGGTCGTAACATGACGACAATGAACGTTACCATCTGTGGTGATTATACCGAGACGAGTTGTGAAAACTGGTGAAAAACTGTGAAAATGACAACGCCAGTGTAATTACTCACACACACACACTCTCTCTCTCTCTCTCTCTCTCTCTCTCTCTCTCTCTCTCTCTCTCTCTCTCTCTCAGCGTTACAGGGACCTCCCCAGGTAGACGACCTGTTACCAGTGCGGACGACAATGCCTGCAACTCGTAAAATGCTGACCAAGATTTTAACGAGCTCGCTTAATTACACTCATATTTCCAGTTAAACTCAAATCAGGAAAATATTTTTCCTACGTGGCCCCTGGACCCATAACCTGCAAATTACCCCAATAAAATTATATATATTCTCTCATAATGAATATATAGCAAAACCATTTATACGGAAAATGAGAAATTTACTGCCTTGCGTTAATATCCTTTATAAGGAATACCCTTCACGAGGAAGGGATACAGAGTATATATGAACAGAGGTGGTATACCCTCAGATATAAAGGGTTATATAGTAACCTTTTGTAATATACAAAGTTGTAATTTACATAGTTGCCCAATAGCAATTAATGAAAAGAAAATATTTGACTAAATGAAGCAAATTAAAATATTATCTCCAAATAAACACAAATAGCGCAAATATATATCTCTGTTATTATTTTTAGATACTTTTTGAAGGGAAAGAATCTAGTAATTACCAGATGCGGTCATTAGGCCGGCTGCATGACACCACCAGCGAGAGACTAGTGCACTCTAATAACCATTTTGAGTTCTACGGATATCATTCAGGGCTATTCAATCTTCATTCCAGCCTAAATAGGCAGTTAATTAGACCCAAAATCATAAAATGTTATTGTAAATGTCCTATCCAACAGAATATGAACATTTCATAAAGTAATAGTATTATTTTATTGATATTACATATATTTTAAAGCATACGTTTTCCACTGCTTTTATTTAAAACTTGAATCAAAATTTACTCACATTCCATCAGTGCCAGATATGACATGAAAGTCTGTGTGATGGTATTCTGTTTTGGATAACTCATTGAAACATTTTCGAGAAATTAATTATTTATATATATATATATATATATATATATATATATATATATATATATATATATATATATATATATATATATATATATATATATATATATATATATATATATATTGTGTACCATTGTTTTTGGTAAGGCAATACATTTAAACATTTAAATGCATAAATGTGATTTTTGGATCGTCCTCAGCTTGAGAAGCTGAGGTATACGAGGTATACCTGAGGCATATGAGGTATAGAAGGTATACTTAACTTGAGAGCTTGAGTATAGGCTCTTCAAGGTGTTTCGCTCAGGAGCAATAAATGCTTATAACTCAAGATTGTGTCTTACGACGAATGTGATCACCATTGTGACTGCTTCATGTCTAGGTTCCTAAGATCATTCTAATCATATTTATCCAAAGCAATTATATTGTTGATCTTATAACATGGTTAGTGGTTTGCTGTGTTTTATCCAGTGGGAAAATTCGACTTTGTCTCTTATACAAACCTTATGGGGGAAATTCTCTCTCTCACTCTCTCTCTCCCTCTCTCTCTCTCTCTCTCTCTCTCTCTCTCTCTCTCTCTCTCTCTCTCTCTCTCTCTCTCTCTCTCTCTCTCTCTCTCTCTTAGAACATACACCAAGACTTCTTGTCATTAGTACTACAGCTTTTAATCAACTCGAACAGCTTATTTATGTCCTCTGGTCAATGCATGGAACAGGCTTTGAGAGTCGTCTGCCTTAAGGAATATAGCCATTACCAACAAGTAGAACCGGCTTTGATACTTCATCTCATACCGGCGTGAAAAGGAAACCGCGCGCTTAAGGGATTGGTTGAATTTTTCAGCTAAAAGTGTGTTTAGAAATTATCGTTTGTGAACAGCAAATATTTCACAAAAGCGAATAAATTGGGTTTACTGTAAGAACAGTCTATCTTACTTAATATTGTGGGAGTTTCTGGAGAAATTATTGAGTGAAAATACTCGAAAATATAGCATATTTAAGAGTAAACCTCAAAATAATTTGTGATGTTTAACTCTGTTCAGTATTTAAGATTCGTCGTATTGAGTTTAAGTAAATTATATCGCATTGTTCGACTATTCAACTCATCTGGGGGAATTTCTGTAATGACATAATAGATTAATCAGAATTATTTAATAGCTGTATAGAGCAATAACTAAGTGTAATCATTAGTATGATCAATCATCATTGTGGCAATTCTACTACACTCAAAAGCTTGGTCTTGCAAGAACGAACACTTGCAAATGCATAGAATGCAGCGAGGGAGTAATGTAATGCGGGAAAAGTTAGGAACAGGGGAAATCAATTTGCATTTTCAAGTGAGATATCTTTCTTTGGTCAATGTCTTCTTCAGCCCCTCCTCTGTGTGTGGGTCTGTCCACGTGTGCCTGTCTACCTGTCTGCCTGTCGCTTTATCGATGTGTACTTTTGCCTGTCTATGGTTATCTTTCTGTCAATGTGTTCGTGCGCCTGTCTATATCTCTTTTTATATATATATTTACTTGTATTCGTCTGTACAACAGTCTGTTTATCTTTGCATATATCTTTATCACGTGACAAACACTCATTCTGGCATCAGCTGCTAGAATGTGGACATTCTATACGTAGCGTATATAAATTCTCTGAACTATAATGCCAATTCTCGCCTTAAACGCTTCCTAGAATGTTGTAACAGAACCCATGGGCACCACACTAGAAACAAATACCTATTCGATATTCCAAGAGTATACGTAAGAGTATATTTTGACTGAGAGTTGGATTTTGTGATTCTTCAAATTTGCACATTCTAGTGCATGTGTCTTTAACCC
>WNGS01006636.1:15422126-15423393 GCA_020271785.1 Procambarus virginalis
ATGTACCCACCAACTTGCAACCTTTAAAATATCAAATGAAGTAAAATAAGAATTAATAAGCAGGAGAGTGATAGGATAAAAGAATATGGAAACTACATCTTTTCTCCGAGGCTATAGGTCCTGTTTTCCAGCCACACATGGACCAATCTTTCTTGTAAACATACGTTATTGTGTATAACATAAAGGGGTAAATTGATAATATATCTAGCACAAATTTCCTCTATATTTCTTATGGTTCTCTAGACTTGAGAAAGAAGCTGAAAAATTAGATCTCCGAAGTTCATTTTAAAAATTAAAAACTGTAAGTAGAACTTTGGAGAATACATTTTTCAAATTCTTTCTGAAGTATAAAAAAAAACATAAGAAATACAGAAGAGATTCGTGCTAGAATCATTGATGTGTATCATTGATGTAGAAGCATCATTGATGATAGAATCATTGATGTATAGAAACCCTTTCTATAATATTGCATATTTTGTATATTGTAATATATGACGAAATATTTAGCTAAACAGCCCTAAACAGGAAGATATTCACTAGCAGACTACATGATGAAAGTTATCCCCACCATTTCAAAAACATTTTCTCCCGAATTTCCAAGTCTTTGAGCTGAGATTCTGCCATTCGTCTCACTTGGGCTCTGATAAATACCTTCTTGATTTTCGGTAATGAAATTGTGCAACTTCATGGACCAATAAAGCTGCCAGGAGGGATTATACTGATGATGGAGATGTATGTGTGAGTCATTCGCCAAGATTTACTCATCAACATGTACTCATCAAGCTGTACTCACCAAGATGTACTCACCAAGATGTACTCATCAAGATGTACTCACTAAGATGTTATATGATGGCTGGTCAAGCTATTGAGCCCGCTATTCAAGCGTCGGACACCTATTGTAATGAATCTTAATTGCAAACGTCGTCGTTCCATCATTTTCTAATGTGTGGTTTGGTCATCTAGTCCAAATTCTCACGTTTCTCACCATTCCTACTCGTGGAAGCATCCATTGAGTATTGAGAAAGCAACTACTTTCTCTGCCAGGTTACTCAGCCTGCTTAATACTTTTACACTGACGAACTGCATCAAAATAAACCTGCCATCTGAGTTTCATTCATACTCTCTCATCCTATCCCAAATAATCCTAATTATGTATCAATCTGAATTACTCTGTGAGTTTTCATATGATGTTTCCACACTTAGGTTACATGGGTGTTTGAGGTGATTCTATACTAGGTCAACACAGGTTTTGCATCCGCCGATAATG
>WNGS01006636.1:15453660-15465252 GCA_020271785.1 Procambarus virginalis
AAAGCTTGAGGGAATCATTCATGCTTTACACATACACCTATACATACAAATATAAATATATATATTATATAAATATATATATTATATAAATATATATTTTTATATTTATGAATGCATACAAAAAAATGTGTTCTTCATTCGAAGAATTGCAGTTTTAATCTAGGATTAAAACTAAACTAAAGACTAAAGTTGAAACTTGGCGAGCGAGGTAGGTGTAAAGTTGGGAACTTTTTATTTGTGGAGTCTAATTGGAGTGTGCCGAAAGCATAAGGCGGATAAGCTGGATTAACAAGCAGAAGGATTAGACTGGCGTACACTGGGATAAGCAGTATTTTGGAAGATTTTTTTTTTCATGATGCATCAGAACATTGAAGGATAATGGGAAATGTGTCACTCACGTTTTGAAGGAACAGTATTCCTTGTTTCATTACGATATTGATTGATGGGTTTGTCTCATTAAACATTGAGGAATAGTGAGTTTGTCTCATTAAACATTGAGGAATAGTGAGTTTTGTCTCATTAAACATTCAGGAATAGTGAGTTTGTCTCATTAAACATTGAAGAATAGTGAGTTTTGTCTCATTAAACATTCAGGAATAGTGAGTTTGTCTCATTAAACATTGAGGAATAGTGAGTTTGTCTCGTTAAACATTGAGGTTAGTGAGTTTGTCTCATTAAACATTGAGGAATAGTGAGTTTGTCTCATTAAACATTCAGGAATAGTGAGTTTGTCTCATTAAACATTGAGGAATAGTGAGTTTTGCCTCATTAAACATTGAGGAATAGTGAGTTTTGCCTCATTAAACATTGAGGAATAGTGAGTTTTGCCTCATTAAACATTGAGGAATAGTGAGTTTTGCCTCATTAAACATTGAGGAATAGTGAGTTTTGCCTCATTAAACATTGAGGAATAGTGAGTTTTGCCTCACTGACGACTACATGGGTGTATACATTTGATGCAAATATATAGTTAGAATTGCACTTGTATAACTAAATGAAACCCATTTATGAACACATTAATATCGTTGCAGCTGAATAACTTCACAGTTGTATTCCGTTGATGTATACATAGTAATAATAGTAGCTGTATGACTTTGTGAATGTAACCTACAATTCATACATAGTTATAAAACAGTTACAATAACCTACTGTAATCAGTGCCACAAACTGAACACTAAAGTGAAAGCACAAAACCCATTTTGAATATGAGCAAAACCTTCATTTTTGTTTACCATATAAAGCTGATTCATATGCACCACATACAGAAATCACAATTGCGTGATGCATCAAATGAACAAATCCACAAGGGCCGTGACGAGGATTCGAACAGTTGCAACAGTGAGTGCAACAGTTGTTGCGCTCACATCAGTGTACGAAAAAAAAGAGTTAAAAAAATAGATGCAAAACGTTCACTTCAAGGAAGTAAGAGGAGCAGAATCTGAAGCCAAACATTCTGCAATTCTCTGAGAAATTTATTGCCCAAAATTTAAATAAATTAAGATTCTCTGAAACCATGAAAAAAAACATACAGAAATTTTGTATGAGAAAAGATGATTGAAGATGAACCAGGAAAAAGTGTAAAGTATGTCACAGATCACTTTACACTTTTCAAGACGACGAAACTGAGTTAATGGCTAATACTAACCTAACTTGGATGAAGTAAATAGTGAAAGTGAAGCTGTATGTCTTTTGTGTACGTACGAATAAAGTGTCTTAAGATAAATTTATTCATGAAGTTAGATGTTGGCGTTTTTGAATTTGTGAATATATGTTGCCCAACGCATTTTCAAGAAATTTTTCAACTCTACCATGTTGGGCACGTACCCAACAGCAGTTGCTGTTAAACACTGGGTGAGGAAAGCCACAAGCGTCTGTCCTCTAGCGTCGAACAGACACATTCTAACTGATAGATAAAAATTGAAATATTTATATATAGGGGTTGCAAAAAAGTTTATTACCTCGTGTTATTAATTTTCTTCAAAAATAATGCAAATACATTATGGAATTAAGTTTGATAAGAGTATAATTATTACACGGACGGATGAAGATGGTGAGCTTATTCATGGTTATACAGATTATGCTAATAAGGCTGAAGAGCTGCTTCCTTAATCCACAAAATTTACATTAAAACTACCGACCTATTTCCGTAGGTTAAAACTGTGATAGCTAATTATGCAAATTGTTATAGAGTTAGAAGCATTGCTATTTAATACTCACAAGTTCTTTTTTATTCCTGTTCCTGGTATAATGAATATTTTTTCAATGGTTTATAAAACTGTTGTTGCCATTAGCATATATAAGTATTTAATAAGTTATCCAATTTTCTTGTGTGTAACATTCAACTCAGGAAAATACTCTGCAAAATTACCATAATTTTGTCAAGGAAGTGTAACTGCTGAGAAAATATCCTGGAATTTTTTTCCAAGAGAGATAGATCATATATTCTTTATCATATTAGCCAAAAAATATAAGTAATCTCTCTTAAATCAATTCCTCTTGGGCACTAAGGAGGAAATTTCCTCCTGAATCAATCTCCGGCAGAGAATTGCCTGCAGAGAATTTTGTGACAATATCTGTGTTCAATTAAACCTTGAAAGGCTCACCAAATATATATTTTTGCAGGAGAAATGTTCGCGTCGAGAAACTCAAAAGGCCATTTTCCTCTCACTGAACTCATTCTTCACTGTCATTCAGTAGAAAATAATATGCGCTGAAGTTTGCAAATACTTTCGTTACATGTAAATTGATGTAAACATTCTTTCTAATCATTATATCTAAATGTTAAAAGGTTAGATGGATGGACGGAAATATCAGGGGAAAGCGCCAAGCCATTCCGATTATATAGCACTGGGAAGGGGTCAGGATAAGGATTTGGGATGGGACGGAGAGAGGAAGGAATGGTGCGGAACCATTTGTAGACGGTTGGGAATTGAACGCCGACCTGCATGAAGCGAAACCGTCGCTCTACCGTCCGGCCCAAGTGGTTGGAGGTTTGCATGGAGGTGTTGAGAGTTTGTCTTCATTCCTTCGAAAATAGTTATTAGTCTGGGAAAATAAGATTTTTTTTACATGGATTATGCTATATATATATTTTCTGAGACTTCATCTGTATGTTATGAGGAGAAACTCTATATATATATATATATATATATATATATATATATATATATATATATATATATATATATATATATATATATATATATATATTATATTATATATATATATATATATATATATATATATATATTCTATATATTATATTATGTATATATGTAATTGATGATCACTAAACACTGATCATTTGTATGCGGAAAAACACAAAGAAATGGAGAAAGGGGGGTGAACGTTTCGGCTTTCAAGGCCTTTGTCAACACCAGACTTGAGTCTGGTGTTGACAAAGCCTTGAAAAGCCGAAACGTTCACCCCCCTTTCTCCATTTCTTTGTGGTTTTTCCGCATATGTATATATATATATATATATATATATATATATATATATATATATATATATATATATATATATATAATATATATATATATATATATATATATATATATATAATATATATATATATATATATATATATATATATTATATCCATTATATATATATATATTATATATATATATTAATATGAAGGAACAATAATAGTAACTTGTGCGTGTCAGTATGGTCAACACACAATAGAAAGACTTCACACACACACACACACACACACACACACACACTCACACACACACACACACCACACCACTAACGATACGAAGTGGATCATAACTCTGCCACTCGAGCTTAATGTTACTGAAATTAACGTCATATATATCACGAGAAATTACTGAACGCAATTTTAATTTTCCTCTGCAGATTAAAATACTTTTAGTGTTTTATATATTGCTCTTAATAGCATTATCAAACGATCATAATTACTTACCTGTTTATATTTTGGGGAGCTGATGTATCCACGATGATTTACGGTCGTCTTAACTAGCAGACTTGATCTCAGAGTAGGTCATTAGGTTGGTATACAGAGAGCAGTCGAGAGTCACAGTATGAGATTTCACTTAAACACAGTTTCACGTATGTTTTTTTAAATGTATGTGTGTGTGGGTGTGTGCTGTGTCAGAGTGTGTGTGTGTGTATGTATTTTCCTATTTGTATTTATTTCTTGTGTGTGCTAAATCGAGTTATTAGCTCTTAGACTCCGACTTTCTAATTAATTTTCTTCTATTATATCGACTATATATTTTCTCTCTAACATACACACATCCCCAGAAAGCAGCTCGTAGTAGCTATCTACGAATTACTGAGTTACTTGGCAGAGTTACTTTAGTGTTTTCATTGATTGCATAATCTGAATGAGGACTCATCTCATCTTAAATGCAGTGGCATGAAATTTGTCCCCCATGTAATTCTACAGATCATTTATTGCTACATGTCATAATTTTGTCAATATCGTTATGTATATCAATATCGAAGTGTGGCCATCGTTCGGTCTGTTGATGTTCCGTCCTGTAGTTTAACATCCTCTGGAAACTTGCTGAAATAACTCATGTATATCATGAGAATCCTGTCAATTTATTCATGTTCATTTGTTCATTTGATGCATGTGCTCATGTGAGTCGATTAAAACACGTTTACAACGATTGTTATAGATGCCAGAACCGAGTCCTGTGTGTGTCCAGCTAATTATATTCCTGCATTCTGATTTATGACCTTTCATTACTCCTTTAACTCTCATCTTTCTTCCTGTTGGATGATTTTTATTCATACGTGTATTCTTCCACACACTTCTCAGTGTTACATCCCCTTCTCTCTCTCTCTCTCTCCTCTCTCTCTCTCTGAATATTCAGTTCTTTTTATTTTTATTTTGTTACTCTTTTTTCTATAATGATTTGGGAGTCTTCGCTGTATTTTATACAAATTTTGCATTCATCTTATTTAGATTCCCTTCTAACAGGAGATTTTTGTCATAAAATTTCCCCTAAGGGACTAGTTTAATTCACCATAACTCGCTCGTCTGTAGCCAAGATTCACGTCTAACTCACCTCACTCATCTCCACAATGTCGTGGTCATATTGAAAAGAATATAATCACTGATTCCTATTGGAGGCAGGTGCTGTGACCAAAGGATTTCATCTTCTTTGTTGGTGAATGCAACAGCGACGGAACATTTCTTTCACTTTCTCTTCAATTGCAAACCGTCCAAGTGGTTGGCACCATTTCTTCCCTCCCGTCGTGCCATCTCAAATCATTATCTTCACCTCTTCCAAGTGCTATATAGTCGTAATGGCTTGGCGCTTTCCCCCTGATAGTTGCCTTCCCTTCCCGGCTTGTTTCATGCGCTGATACATAAAAGTTTCCAAAATTGCTTTCAGAAATTGGATTTCCTCTTTCCTATCTCTTATCTTTGAAAGTAGACAGTCTATAGTCGTGAGAGTAAAGTTCCCCATTATCAACAATTTATTGTAGTTTGTATTTTTTCATTATACTTCTAAGGTTTTCTTACAAATCGAGTTTCTCTCTTGCCCAAGCGTTCCTTTCCGGAGGCTCAGCAGACTTTCAGGATTATCTTCTCTCTCTGGATATAGATTTTAATTGCATAATATCTTCTTATTCGTCTTTGTTTTTTATATATTTAACTCCGTATTTAACTGAATTTTTGCGCCTTGAAATACCATATCTTTTATTTGTTTTCCTTAAGTATCGTACTCTATGACAATCCAACAACAGCTGATCTTGTGTTACTTTTTGCATAACTTAGATGAAATTCATTAATAATTGCTAGATATGTTTATATAAAATATATCCAGGAACTTGTGTGTTAGTGTGGAAGCTTCTCCTCCCACACGTTATTTGAAGGATTCTTGGATTCCAATTCACTTATTTTCTTATCTGTATCATTTTCTAAAACAATATTTAGTTTTCCTCTTGGCTTTTTTTCCTTGTGTGGCCTCTTTGGCTTTTTCCAAATACATTATAAATTGTTTCGTCATATAAGTCTGTTAATACCGCCATTGCTTGTGTGTCTATTTGTTAAGCTTAAGAAATATCTCGATCTACTTTTTACTGTTAAGAGTCCCATTCCGGGGATGATCTGACCTTCTTAAGTCTTTGCTCTCATTGACCTTTTCTCTAATGTACTTACAATCAGAAACACTCATTACTTTTAGTATATTATTTGTCTACACTTTTGTTCTTTCCTGCATTTGCTTCTATTTCATTCTATTAAACATTTTGATGATGGACTGGCATCATTCCGCTGTAATTTGTAATATATTTTTAAATTGTTTACAGTTTTAAATACTTTTTATAAATGTTCGAATATTCCTTACCATTTGGACATTTTCCTATATCGGTAGAATACCGATAAATATACAAATCAATTCTACCTGAA
Source organism: Procambarus virginalis (assembly GCA_020271785.1). Classification (NCBI taxonomy): domain Eukaryota; kingdom Metazoa; phylum Arthropoda; class Malacostraca; order Decapoda; family Cambaridae; genus Procambarus; species Procambarus virginalis. Next base: position 15,460,058 of record WNGS01006636.1, read on the forward strand.
CCATAAGCTTCCACGAACAAATCATAATGTATTTTACCTCTCGTACTCAACAGAAAAACTCAAATCCTCAAACAGCAAACCTCAAACTGGAACTATTTTAGAACTTTTTGTCATGCTTCTGTAGTTACCTTTGTCTTCAACACATAAAATTCCGCTGCATATAAATTCATAAAAAATGTAAAAAACACTTAAATAAAATAAAAATGTATATAAAGCTGTATAAAAACACATAAATTCCGAATATGTCATCGACTTATTTACACTGCGTAGCCACTGCATTTCAAGTGCAGTGGTCTTGCGTCAAGAATGCGATGATGCAAATTAAGATATCATTAATGGCTTGATATTAATAGATATCCATAATATACATGAGAAACGTAAACATAAGTGAGTCATATCTATCACATCATGTTGACCAGACCACACACTAGAAGGTGAAGGGACAATCGACTTGAGAATGGTCCAGGACGGACCGAAACGTCGTCGTCCCTTCACCTTATAGTGTGTGGTCTGGTCAACATACTTTAGCCACGTTATTGTGACTCATCGCCTGTCTATCACATCATCTTAACCAGGCATCTGAGAAAGTGGCATATCAAGCTCTCCTACTGAGTTAGAGTACCACCTGTAGAGTCTCTCAGGTAGTGCCTTGAGCCAGCCTCTTCTTGAATATGCAAATGCTTGAAAGCAAAAATATGAACTGGAGAGAAAACGTAATATTATTATTTTTATTTATTTTCTTCCTCCTCCCTGGCGCAGGAAAAAAAAAACCTTTCGGTACTCATACGCTATGTGTGATTATATATCTGCAAGCAAGTTATATTTTATGAGCAATTACCAATCACCATTTTCTCCACGGCGTCTTCCCTACTAAATATTTTTGGTCTTAATTTTCACCCTCTTCATGCTCCGTCTGCCATACTGACCCGTTTCCTCCAGCTCACCCGTCAACTGCTTCTCCCGTCAACCCTACCAACCCGTCCACACACTCACCAGTTTTCTCCTTACCAAGAAAAACAGGAATGTAAAAATTTTGTTAACACAATTAAATTTGTTCCCCCTCCCCCTCCTCCTCCTTAGAGATAACAAAATAGTTATATACGAAATACACAAACACGAGACAAACACACAAACATAACAAGTTTTTACACAAATTAGTTCGTACAAAAACAAGCTATCATAAACTCTCGCATGTACATCACACACACACACACACACACACACACACACACACACACACACACACCACACACACACATACAGCAGTGGGCGGTGGCTGAGCGGACAGCGCTCTAGATTCGTGGACGTAGGGACCGGAGTTCGATTCCCCGGCACCCCCGGAAAAACAAATGGGCTGAATTTCCTTCACCCTAATGCACCTGTTACCTAGCAGTAAATAGGTACCTGGGAGTTGGACAGGTGCTACGGGCTGCTTCCTGGTGTGTGTGTGTGTGTGTGTGTGGTGTGTGTGTGTGTGTGTGTGTGTGTGTGTGTGTGTGTGTGGGTGGTGTGTGTGTGTGTGTGAAAAAAGTAGTTAGTAAAAGTTGATTGACAGTTGAGAGGAGGGCCGAAAAAGCAGAGCTCAACCCCCGCAAGCACAACTAGATGAATACACACACACACACACACACACACACACACACACACACACACACACACACACACACACACACACACACACACAGGTGTGTGCCTGTGTGTGTTAGGGGGCCAGGTAGCCTGGTGGATAGCGCGCAGGACTTGTAATTCTGTGGCGCGGGTTCGATTCCCGCACCCGGCAGAAACAAATGGGCAAAGTCTTTCACCCTGAATGCCCCTGTTACCTAGCAGTAAATAGGTACCTGGGAGTTAGTCAGCTGTCACGGGCTGCTTCCTGGGGTGTGTGTGTGGTGTGAAAAAAAAAGTAGTTAGTGTAGTTAGTAAACAGTTGATTGACAGTTGAGAGGCGGGCCGAAAGAGCAAAGCTCACCCCCCGTAAAATACAACTAAGTGAATACACACCACACACACAAAACACACACACACACACACCACACACACCACACACCACACACACAGGTTCAAAGGTTTGCCACCAGACTAGTACCCGAGCTGAGAGTATGAGCTACGAGGAGCGACTGCAGGAATTAAACCTCACTTCGTTTGAAGACAGAAGAGTTAGGGGGGGACATGATCACCACATTCAAGATTCTCAGGGAATCGACAGGGTTGATAAAGACAGGCTGTTTACACAAGGGGCCACCCACTAGGGGACACAGGTGGAAACTGAGTGCCCAAATGAGCCCACAGATATTAGAAAGAACTTTTTTAGTGTCAGAGTGGTTGACAAATAGAATGCATTAGGAAGCGATGTGGTGGAGGCTGACTCCATACACGTTTCAAGTGTATAATGATAGAGCCCAATAGGCTCAGAAACTGTACACCTGTTGATGACGGTGAGAGGCGGGACCAAAGAGCCAGAGCTCAACCCCCGCAAGCACAACTAGGTGAGTACACACACACACACACACATTTCTGTGTTTGAGAGAAATGTTCGTAGTAGATATAATATAGGAAAATATGATTGGTTAGAAAGGCGGGGGTCGAAGAAGAAAATAGCTCGATTCTGCAGACACAAATCATCGGGGTACATCGAAACACATAATCTTTCCTCCATCTTCTTAGGTCCATTCACCCTTATTCGAGGATAACATCAAAGGCACTCGAGCCCAAACGTGCTCCAAGCATTATACTCTCACCGTAGCTCTTGGTCAGACTGATCTTAATACATCTATGATTAGTTGACTAAAGATGATTTGGCCCGTTGAGCATTTAGGTGGCGCCCCCCAACTCCTCTTCCTTAGATTTTCTCAGCTGCAGATCCACTAGCAGGAACGCTTGCGTACCTGCCAAGGTGTTTTCATCCGAGAACCGGAAGACTGGTTCTAGTGGACTGGACCAGTGAACCAGACTGGTTCACTAGTCAACCAGCAGAAATGTGAAGGAACAAGTGGATTCCCTTGCTGGCCATCTTCAGTGGAATTTACTCTATGCTACTGAATCCCACTGAAATAAAGGAGCGGGGAAGCAAGGAAGCTTGATCGAACTCTTGTTATACCTCATATATTTTTTACCTTATAGGAAGCATTTTTAACATCTTCAATTAATGCTTTATTATCGGGAAGATTATTAATATAGGCTCGCTGCATGAGCTCCCGCTGTAGGGGAAGTTTGTGTAGTCGAAACAGCGTAGCAGCTTCTCTCTATGGATGTCTTTGAGAGCAATTTGCCAACGTGGGAGCGAAGTGTGCTACCTATGGCAATATTTCTTACTCCATCTTCTTCCATCTTCTGGGGACCATACTTCCCTACTTATGCAAATTACCTGAAGGAGTTCAGACACTCACTAATAACTATATGAAGGTGTTCAGACACTTCTAGTAACTACTTGAAGGAGTTCAGACACTCACTAATAACTACATGAAGTGTTCAAACACTAATAACTACATGAAGGTGTTCAGACACTCACTAATACTGCTCGAAGGTGTTCAAACACACAATAATAACTACTTGAAGGTGTTCAAACACTCACTAATAACTTCTTGAAGGTGTTCAAACACTCACTAATAACTACTCGAAGGTGTTCAAACACACACTAATAACTACTTGAAGGTGTTCAAACACACACTAATAACTTCTTGAAAGTGTTCAAACACTCACTACTGGACGAGGCATTAAGAGTTAAAGTGATACGTGGCAAGAGGTGATTGGTTCTAATGGTTGTAGAGTCAGCCAATCAGCGTCAAGCAGGCTTTCAGTATCCGAATGGGAGGGGAAGGGGGTGAAGGGGGGCTTTTTAAGGGCTCACTAATGCAATAACAGCCATAGACGGCGTCGCATTCAAGTGAGCTCTTATTTTAAATTTTTCGTGGTCGCTATTTGGTGTTTGCTTGATGATTTGTTGTACAATGATATTAGCAAGAGGACTAAAGGGTGACCAAATCGATCTCGAATCTGATTGCTCGAAAACGGGAATAGTTACTTCTATGGACTAGAATAGCTGGCGAATGCTGCGAATGATACTCCATGTTTATACTCGCGTTATGGAGGTGGACTCCACACTTGGACTCGAGTTACGGAGGCCGTAGTCAAAACTTGGAGTATTTTGCTCGTAACTGGACGAGACTCTTAAGGTCTTTGGTCTTCCACTGACCGTGTCATTCAGGTGTGATGAATAGTACAGGAGAGATGGAATGGGTGAATGGAAGGGCGCAAGGCATGGGAAAGGTGCCAGTGATGCGATATGTGTGATAGAACGACTGCCAGGGACAGAGAGCTTTGAGATAGTTAAGGAACAATAATAATATAATCGTAGAAAGACCTATCGGAGGAAAGATTTTATGAGAGCGTCAGTATGAGGGGAAATGAGATCATGAGGTGAGGGTGAGGGAGAGCATGAGGGAATATGAGGGAGCCCCCACGCCTCTTCCCTCCTAGTAATTATATAAAGGGGGAAAACGACGTACACTCTGGAGTAAAAGTTTAACTAATTAAATTTCTCTCGCAGATGACATCATGGACCAGGTAATGAAGGAATCAGATGCCAGATGGAAAGGATCGGAATTTAATTATGAATTTTTATACCAAACGCATATTGAGATGTGTGGGAAGTTAAGAGGTGATCGTCTGGTTACGAGAGAGAGTGAGTTTCTAAATTGGTTCCGTGTGTGAGAGTTTGAACACCTTCAAGAAGTTTTATTGTGTTTTGACACCTTCGAGTAGTTATTAGTGTGTGTTTGAACACCTTCGAGTAGTTATTAGTGGTGTTTGAACACCTTCAAGAGTTATTAGTGTTGTTTGAACACCTTCGTGTAGTTATTAGTGTTGTTGAACACCTTCGAGTAGTTATTAGTGTGTGTTTAACACCTTTAAGAGTTATTAGTGGTTTGAACCTCAAGTAGTTATTAGTGAGTGTTGAACACCTTCAAGAAGTTATTAGTGAGTGTTTGAACACCTTTAAGTAGTTATTAGTGTGTGTTTGAACACCTTCGAGTAGTTATTAGTTGGTTTGAACACCTCAAGAAGTTATTAGTGAGTGTTTGAACACCTTCGAGTAGTTATAGTGTGTGTTTGAACACCTTCAAGAAGTATTATTGTGTGTTTGAACTACCTTCGAGTAGTTATTAGTGTGGTTTAAAAAACCTTCAAGTAGTTAT
>WNGS01006636.1:15466252-15477203 GCA_020271785.1 Procambarus virginalis
GGAGGCGGGCCTCCAGGCTTTGGGTAATACGTGTGGGCGTCACCCCACGTCACGAGGATGGATGAATAAGGTCACGTCGTGAATATGCCCCAAACTTACCTGAATTATGTTACAATTATGGCCAACACTACTACTTTCCCTCATAATGTAAAATTATGATTTGCATATAAATTTTGCATAATAGTCATGTGTGTGTGAGAGATTCTGTACAAAGAGTGCTGGGATGCACATGTTATTAATTTAACCAATTTTTATTTTAAATTTTTGTTAATTTTCAGTAAGAAATTTATTTATATACAGAAATCGAAGTAAAAAAATATAGATTACTAACATTAGATGTATGCACGTGATATTTCTTAGATGGAATGTGCTACGGAGTGAAGTGTTGGAGGCAGACTTCACTCACAGCTTTGAAGGTAGATGCAACAGATCACAATTATGGAACAAATCCACAGGAACACTGATGAGGATTCGAACCTGTGCGCTGAGTTTTTGACCACAATTATAGACTCTGGAACCAATACCACCAGTCGATTAAGGTCTGAGAGGCGGGACCCAAAGCCTTAGTTCATTCCAAAAGTAATTATAGGTGAGTACATAGATATAGAAATAATAACGTAGATAATAAGGAAGCTAGTATTAAACTGTGCAAAGTTTTATACTAGTTTAATAAGTTTAATAAGTTTTTTTAATACAAAGTTTAATAAATAATAAGTACAGTATGCAGGCGAGGAGTCACAATAACGTGACTAAAGTATGTTGACTAGACCACACACTAGAAGGTGAAGGGAGAACAACGTTTCGGTCCGTCCGACTTGAGAATGGTCCAGGACGGACCGAAACGTCGTCGTCCCTTCACCTTCTAGTGTGTGGTTTGGTCAAAATAAGTACAGTACTTTCTGCTTATTGTAATTTTTCTTACTGGCAAAAGTGTACAGAAACATCGAGTTGTATTCAATAAAGGATTCAACACAATTCTCTACCACCATCCCTAGCTTTGAAATTGGCTTTGCTATGCTGATGATGTCTTGATCATCCCACCGTGCACTTTGATTTGGATAATTAATTTGACCAACAGTTTAATGACGTTAAATAAATTATATAGCTATTATTAGATTTAGAGTTCTTTCCTGAACCTTCAAATATTTTCTATTCCACATTAAGGGAATGCATTAAGCTAGAAATAAAGAACGTCTTTAGAATTAAATAAAGCTGAACCAAACCAGCCTTCATTCTCCCAGCAGAGCAGGCAGCGTTATTACTTGCAACGCCTCTCAGTCAGTTATGTGGTGCATGGAACAGTACATACTTCCTCCACAATATATGTCTCATTTTCGAATATAACGTAATGTGAAATATAATCCACACAATTAGCACAAATATTGAAACCTCTTTCTTAGACAGGCTTTCAGAATATTGATGTAGGAATACATGTCATAGCTGTTCAAAAACAGAAAGGAATTTTATAGTCAATGAATGGTTAGAGTAGTGTGAGGGAGAGGGGATAGAGAGGGCTAGGGCGCTGAGAATAGAGATAGATGGGGCAGGGTTGATAGAGTAGGATGTCACCGCATGTTAGAGGAAGGGGAGGGGTTAACTTAGTATAAAAAGGGAGAGAAAATTTAGTAGAAAAAAGTAGTAGAAAAACATTAATTTTTCAGATTGTTATATAATTTATTTGCATATTAATATGTGGATCTTGTGCATATTATATTGAAATACTCGTAATAGTAACAACAACAACAGCATAATAATAATAATGAGAGAATCATTTCGAGCAATAAGGTGACTCGAACCGGTGATCAGGGTTTTAAATATTGTAAATGTTCCAGCGAGAGCACTTAGTAATTATTTCTAAACATTCATCTTCATAATCGTAAGTATTTTTTCAGTGAAAAGAGTTTAATGAAATAATTTTTTTTTAACTTTCACTACTAGAGATTAGCTATTTTCTGGCTGCATAGATTAGCAAATATATTAAGCATACTGAAATATTTATCATTAGCTGTGACTCATCTTATCATTTCGCTCTGATTAATCATATGACCATTCTTTTAGATACTTTCTTTCCAACTAACCAATTTTCCTTATTCATTGGCTTCTTGGTACAGCTGTTAAGATTAGGGGAAGTTGCCGCATTCAGAACAACTTTCAGTCCAGATTTTGTAGCTGAATTGTATTTTTCCCACCATTTCACAAAAACTAACTCCTTAAAATGACCAGGAAATATACTTTCTTCTTTATTGCATTAACTCAACCCTCTTCTTCATCTCCTCAGTAATTGATTATGTCACTTTCCCCCCACTTTTAATTCACCCATTAAATTCCATATTTGTTGCGTAAATTTTGGTTCTAATAATCCTAATTTTCATTCACCTGTTCAATTTCCCTTTTGTGTTGCGCCGAATTGAGCCTTTTCGTATTTCACCAATATTAGTTTTGTAGATCTCCACTCATTAGCTAACCCAATTTGCATAATTTTATATTATGTAATATTTACATCTTCATTAGTGTCATCATTGATTGCTTAATCTATAATAAACTTAGTTCATAATGCTTAGTTTCTGCTAAATACAGGTGAGTATTCTTGCCTCAACCTGCATGTTGCACACACGTGAGTATTCTTGCCTCAACCTGCATGCTGCACACAACGTGAGTATTATTGACTCAACTTGCCTGTTTCATGTAGGTGAGTTTTGTCACTATTACTGTGTGCTTATTCTTGCCATTCTTATTCCCTTCTTCTTCTTATCTTCTCATTTTCATCAAATTATCTCTCCTTCTCACCCAAGGTTTGTGATCTTCTTATATCATTTATTTTATTACCATCCACACTTCAATTTGCAAATATCATAAACTGAATTGTCGATATTAATGTCAACAATGAATAAAGTTAATTTACCAAGAACTCAATAAAATTTTGATGGAATGATGAGAGAGCGAGATAGAGAGAGAGAGAGAGAGAGAGAGAGAGAGAGAGAGAGAGAGAGAGAGAGATAGAGGAGAGAGAGAGAGAGAGAGAGAGAGAGGTGAGATATCCTTGCAGTGTGTTTGGTGATGGGAAAAACATAATCTTCTTCCTTCTCTCTTTTGCCTAACACTGCCAAGTGTTAAGCTGCTTGGGGAATAGGGAATGGGAATAATGACATCTGTGTTTTCATAATCAATGCTCATACTAAAGGATATGCCTACCTTTATTTTACTTTTAATCCTAATTAACAAATCGCATGATTTCACATTTCACTGTACAATTAATGGATGTACGTAGATTTATTTTTCGTTTTAGATCAGTTTCCCATTTAGTGAAATTACTGGTTGGTTTATATGGCATAGTCCTGGCATCTACCGAATAACTTATCATAATTAGATTATCTTCTGTCACTTTGATTGACACTTTTCTGATTATTCTCTGCAAGATTTTTCATAAAAAGACGTGATTCAGTTAGCCGTAAGTGTCCACATAGAGAAAAGCTATTATTAAACACCTTTGTATTTTTGAGGGAAATGCGTCGAGTAACGAAAGCGTTTGGATAATAACTGAAAAATTATTTCAGTTATATTTTAACCCGACCTAAAAATTGCTTAACATGTCACTATAAATTAAACCGTATATAGTTTTGATCCCTTCTTCTCCTCCATCCCTTACTCCTCTCTCTCTCTGTCTCCCTCTCTCGGTCTCCCTCTCTCTCTTCCCCTACCTCTCTCCCTCCCTCTCCACACGTCCCTACTCCCCTATCCTTTCCCTTGTACCCGCCCCCCCCCTCTCTCTCGTCAAAATACGTCAAACTGCTAACAATGGCCACTCCCGGGGGAAATTTTGGTTCTATAGTCTCATACAGGCCGGCGAGGCCAGCCAGTGGGCCACGTATTGATACTCCTAAATTAATTCTAACTTCCTGCACCGTCGGTTTCCCTTACCTGATTTCCTGCCCGCCACACGCCAATCATCCGACAGTCTTCTTTTCCAAGAGATTTTTTTGGGGTGGGGAGAGTTCATATTGTGTCGATAATGCTGGGGGATTTAACATCTCGTAAAGAATTTAATTTAGATGCGTGTTAGGTGTGATATACGGATGGATTGTGTGGGGTTTAGTGTGGTCAGGGATGGGGCTCGTGAGGTGGAGTGAGGTATTTTGTTGTTATGAAACACTGCTGACTGAGGTTGGAGAATTGTGTAGCCTTTTGTTTCTGTCTGGTGTTGATCGACGAAGCTGAATGGTGGTACGGGTGTTAGGTCAGCTGGCTGTGTGGCTATGTATGGCAGGTCAGCTGGCAACGTCATTCGTCATACACATCATACATATATTCCATGGCATACATACTGTCAGAGGTACCCAGTACTTCCAGGTGAGCTTACCACAGCTCACGTCTGGGGCTTACGAGAGCTCACATCTGGGGCTTACGAGAGCTCGAGGGTGTATAGTGTAGTAAGTCCAAAAATAAGCAAGAAATGTACAGGGTATCACAAATTATCTGATCCTTGGTAAATAGTTAAAGCTTCAAATATATCACACATTCAATACTCCAGTTTTGTTGGCATGATTTCCTATTGCAGATCCGTTGCATGAGCATTGCTACATAAGAGAAGAAACTATCACACTAAAATATCAGATGTAAAGTCATTTATTAAAGCAGTATACATGTTTACCTCACAGATGTTGACCCTAACTACCAGTTGTTTTTGGGTATGACAAGGCACTTGAAATGGCATTAACAAAATGTATAACGCAATCATTACACACATAAGTGACTCGACAAACTAATTTCAGTAAATTGATAAAACTACTCACTAGAAAGTGAAGGGACGACGACGTTTCGGTCCGTCCTGGACCATTCTCAAGTCGATTGTGATTATTGTAATTTATTGTAATATCAGTAATGTGTCCTTAGACACTCAGTTGTCTCAGTAAAATGCTCAATGGATGAGTTTCGATTTTTGCCTTCATCCAAATGGCATTATGGTAATAAGGAAATACTGCTGCTTCTTGAATAGCATTTGTGTTGAGATTCAACTCTTGGTGAAGCCTCCGGATATGTTAAGTCCGCACACGGTTTTGCTGAGAACAAGATCCGGGAAAATGGTTAATATTCCGGTCCTCCAAGTTCATATCCGGGTTCACGGGAGTGGTACAATTCTGAGAAACTGTACCACTGTACCAAACTGTACCAAATGCGGTACAGATCTGAGGAACTGTACCTCATTTGTATCCTCACCACCTTCCTCTTTTCTCCTCTTCCTCTCTCACTCACTCACCACCTTCCGTGGGATTCGAACTCGGATCGTTCCTGTTTGCCAGTCGTGCAGGAGTGGGAGTTGAGAGCTATTCTCGTATGCATCACAAGCACGAACGAACGGGGCTCGAATCCCTTTCAAGAAAAGCTGATTAGGTGCCATTGCGTCACTACTTACCCTCGTCTTCCCAGAATAAATTGGAGATCGGGAAGTTAAACGTTTGGTAGAATAGATAATTGTTGTAATGGCTTCGGTTAAACTTAATTACAGGATTTAAACTCATCCGAAAGAGCATAACTTAAGGATGATGTTGACCAGACCACACACTAGAAGGTGAAGTGTGTGGTCTGGTCAACATTCTTCAGCCACGTTATTGATTCATCGCCTGCTTAAGGATGATCTTCACTCACAGCTGAATAATCTGAGGACTCGTGTTACTGCCAGTTAGTCGTGAAGATGTCTCTGTGCTGCCGCTGCCATCGTCTAAGACGGAATTGAGTGAAATGAAAATAACTAAAATATGAAAATACTGAAATGAAAAAAACTCCAGCTTTACAGAAAGTTGGATAAAATTTGAAAGAGGAGTCAGATGGAAGACCAGTTGAATACTGAAGATAGTTTACAAAAGAACAAAAACAATCAATGCATCCAGGATATCTCCTACGTTGCATCCAGGATATCTCATACGTTGCATCCAGGATATCTCATATGTTGCATTCAGGATATCTCATACGTTGCATCCAGGATATCTCATATTCCGACAACCATCTTAAAGCCACATGGAAATCGTCAGTTTAAATAAAAATGAAAACCGCCATATAAGTTAGACCCCCAAAATTACTGTACAACAGAAACACAATCAATATTGCTTAGGCCTCCTGACTGTTCTGTTCAACGAGAGAGGATTTGAAGCCATGCTAGGCACGTCCCAACACTCTCTGCTGAATCTTTTTGCGTTAATTGATAAAGACTTTCCAACAAAGCTTCATATATTTTTTTATATAACTCTACATACAAGTATGATTATCCTTTAATTGAAACGGATTCGGCGTTAAGAAAAAATCGTAAAAAATATTGGGTATAAAAACAGGAATAGAAAGGTTCATAGAGCTTAAATATATGCATTAATACTAAGCTTAATGTGTTCAGCAGAACAAAAAATATATATATATTATCTGCCATTTTTAACCAGGAAATTTTTCCATGTGAACGGTATGCCGACCTGCCAGACTCACACACACACACATATAAGCTTTCATAAAATATGCGACGAGAGTTTTAAAGGAAGGAATGGCCGTGTTCGCTCGTCAACTCGTTATGGCGTTGCTAACTGCCTTCCTCGTTACACCTTTCTGAATGGAGCACCTCCGGTTTCCCTTCGGTAGGGCAACACTCTCCTTGTCACCATTTTTTATCTCCAAAGCTATTTACGAAAATCAGAAGACACGAAAAATTACGAAATAAAATATGGTGGTGCAGCTTTAAAAACAATGGAATCACGTCCCCACGTGGTAAGTGAAGATAATTCATTGGCGACCAGGGAGGCGAAGTTGGAGACCGGGCCTCGCGGCCGTTGATCTCCGGAACCTCCACAAGGTAGGGAGTTAGATAGCTCCCATTACCAGTCCGACAGATGGTGAGGAGAGTTAGAAGAGATTGACCTGGGTTGCTGAGCGGACCTCCCCCATAGCCCCAGAGTCCAAAACAGGGAAATTGTCCAAACTGCCGGTCATTTAGGGGGACAGGCGATGCTGGACAATTTAGAAAGTAAGTTGAACAATTTAGAACACATAGGGAGGTACATTCAGCTGATGAGAAGGAAATAGAAAGGTGAGAACTGCTGTTATTCTGCCAAACTGGAGTTTTGCTGCCAACAGTTACTGTGCTGCCAACTCAAATGCTGCACCGATGATTTTGGTGCTGATATATTGGCCTAACTTGTTGCCACTTTGAGAATATTAAGGTTAGTGATATGTCGTATTTGACGCACTTGTTCTTGAAATATGCTATTCAAATCTCCCACACCACTTCTCTTGCTGCATTGGCACCACTGTTGATGCTGTGCTGGCAACACTGATGCTGGCAACAGAATTGCCAACACTGTACTGGCAACTCTGTTCAAGCTGTATATTGGCAAGTATGTCCATGCTGTACTGCCATCACTGTTGAAACTGCACTGTTAACATTGACGATGTTGTTGTGCCACACTGATTAAATGTCACTAAGAATATAAATTTGATTGTCTGTCTGTTCCAACACATGGTCCTTCTTGAAATTTCCATCAAGGGAAACAATGCCTTAAAAAATCGCGTTTGTGTGTGTGTGTGTGTGTGTGTGTGTGTGTGTGTGTGTGTGTGTGTGTGTGTGTGTGTGTGTGTGTGTGTCGGTGATTTGCTCAACAAATATACTAATGATAATTTTTTATCGAGATTGATAAATGCCTTCAATATATCACAATTTAACAGAAACTAACACAAATTCTAACATTTGACCAAGTCGACACATGCAGCCCTTGGCGGCTGCTCTCAGGCGTGAACAGACCACGAACATAAAAAATATTTATCACACTGCATTATTTTTTCCATCCAAAACTTACAAAATTAGTGTTCCTAAATGAAAGGAATAAAGATCATTTTGACTTATCAATACACACTGGATATTGAGAATACCGAATAAGCAGTTGAATACGATAACCAAATGGAGATAACGAGCAAAATCAGATTTTCACAATATGTTGCAAATCTGTTGTAAAGAAAATATTTTAAATTCTTTATATATCTGAGTGAGAAGGTCTGTTTCGTTAATAATTAAGAAACACACACAGCATGTGCCAGTGAAATTGCATTGTTAACATTTGTTGGCAATTAATTAAAGGACCAATTAGCATAATAGGTTGTATTGTAACGAGTCGGGCAATGGATGCTGTAATTGATCACTCTCACCATATCGTTCACCATAATGTTCACTATATCATTCACCATTATCTTTAAAATATCTCTCACCATATCGTTCACCATAATATTCTAAACATATGGCTCCCCATATCGCTCGCTCTAACTTTTCCAGATAACGTTCGGCATAACGTTCACAAAAAACGTTCACCATATCGTTTGCTGTATTCACTGTAAAGTTCCGCCAAACGTTTCGCTCTAAAAGATATTAAGACAATAACAAGCGGGATGTAAAGACCATATTCATGTTTGTTTATTCTTTTTCAACTCACACACACTCGAACAGCCGGGCACACATGTACACACGCACGAACTGAGACGCATACACTCACAGGAGGGGTACACACACACACACACACACACACACACACACACACACACACACACACACACACACACACACACACACACACACACACATACACACACACATACACACACACGCACACACACATACACACACACACACACACACACACTCACACACACACACACACACACACACACACTACACTCACACACGAACAGAGGCGCATACACTCACAGACTGGCATGCACTCAGGTACAGAAATACTGCCTTTTAACACACCTACAAACCCTTGCACGCACGCGTTTAAACGCACATACACATATATTCTTTCACATCCACACGCACGCACACAGAAACACTCAAAGATAGTCAGATATGTGTGTATGAATGGGTAGTGAATGAGGAAGAAGAAAAAGAATAATGAAATGACATTGGCTATCTTACAACCACACCCGGCAGGATGTGACACCTGAGCAACAAATCATTTTCTGATACATTGTTGTTTGTGATAGTTATACACATGGCACCACTGGAATAGCCAGAGGCGGTCAAGGGGCTTCCAAGTGATCAGTTTGCAGTGGGTAATGGAGATAAATGTTCCTATATATATCAGAGAGACCCTCATTTATCCCGAGGACTGGGAAGTGTAGGCTATAGTGGTATGAACGTCGACACTTGGAGATGAAACGAGGTTCGATGAGACCATCGCACTTCTCCGATAGCAGTGACATTTTTCTAACTGGGATACACACCTACACACACCTGCCTACTTGTAGCAACTGCCCGTCTACCTGGGTTCCACTCAGTGGGTGTAGAGGTTCAAGTGTAGTGTTCAAGTGTTGTTAGGTGTGGCCAAAGTTTGCGGATTGGACTCCAGAAAGTAGTGATTCTTTCCGAGACACTTTGTAGTTTAATGTCAATGACAGCACGACTCGTTCGTAGTACTACTTGAGTATCAGTTTACTTTGTTTCCAGTTTACAGCTTATAGTTTTACAGTTTACTAGGTTTAAGACAGCTGTTAGACGGGTTCATATTAGTGAAATTATAATGACGTTCAATGCAGTTTTAAAAAATGACAGTTTATATAATGACTGTCAAATGCACGTACAGAAACTGACATAAATATGATAGCGTGAGATAGTGCCCAAGATCAGGAGTGATATCTATAGGAGCCAGCTAGCAAAACCACGTATAAGAAGGACAGAAGCAGCTGCATTATATGTCAAACTATGAAACAAATTAACTAAAACCTTAATTAACAAATTACTCAAATTAAAGTTCACATTAATCTCGTACACTCTAGTAATGATTAATAAACTATACTTAACTAATAAAATAATGCAGAGCAAACCAGTGGAAATTACAATTCACTAAAACAAAAACATTAACAAAAATAACCAGATGAAAATTGGGCTACAACAAATTAGTTTACAATAATTCAGAGCAACTTTTTTTAATTCATTATTATGAAAGAGAATTACAGGCTGATGACAACCCTTCAGGATCACAACTGTCCACCGGAACCTGCTACCATAGAAAAATCAAATGAAATAAAGGGATAGATCAATAACATCACGTATGTCAATGTTTACTTAAAAAAAAGCAACAAACATGTAATGAATTCCAGAGCCTGCAATGTTGTTGCAATGCCCTGATTACGACTGGCGTAAAACGAGTGTAAAACTTGTTGTGTTCAGTGTTTGCTCTAATTCCATAACTCACGTATATATTGGCCGTGATTTTATGGAAATTGCACATTTATGTCCCAGGAATGTTGCAACCGAGTGTTGATGCGTGTGGTGCAAACTGAACAAATTCCATAGAATAACACTGTAATATCATTAATAACTGTGGTTTCATGTATAAACTGCATGGACGGTAGGTTACATACACGCTTATTAGTTTTTTGGATGGGATATATGAAATACATATTTCGACTCGTACACTTTCACATACACTTATGCATGCATGCACACACATTGCTAAATTATATTTCAAATTGTCGCTTTAACCAGTATTGTGATTAAGTTTGCGTAATGAATATAATTAATATATATATATATATATATATATATATATAATATTATATATATTATATAATATATATGAATGTTGGTGAATATGTTACTACACTATATCAAACTGTATCAAATCGGCGTCCGTCATGTCCTCAATATAACTTAGATAGTGTATCAAAGGACAGTGAACATGAAATCCAATTCAATATGGAGGATCATGAGCCTTCCACTTGAAGTGATGTTCATATAAAACTAAAGAAACTTGCCTGTCTGGTGGCACCCAATGCTGGTAAGCGGACGATTTCTTGTCATTTACTGCAGTTCTAATCGTAGCTTGAGCCGCTATATCCACAAAGTTCACAGTAATGTTTGAGGACTTTCGTCGAAGCATAACCTGACACTGAGGCTGTGAGAACATCTAAATAACATGTTATGGTC